>JBBBDQ010002273.1:1622500-1887500 GCA_037127315.1 Ascarosepion bandense | reverse complement strand
CTTTCAGTCTACGGTTTCGCTTTAACTGGAAACCACTATTGATTTTTAGTCATTCGTGCCAACGTCCAAAGAGTCTGAGCTTCAGGACCATGGATTAGTTTTAAAGTTTTCATTACACCCAAGCAACGCCGGGCTATACTGCTAGTTCACACATAAAAACGTTGCTTCAGAAGTTTGCCTAGAACTGATTTACCCTGAATCTTAGGTTTTGTTAGTTTCATCGTAGATCCCCTACAAAAGAAAAATTACCAGGTCGTACTGGATTGAATCTGTAAGAATAATCATTAAAAACAAAAGAAACAAAGAGTAGCAAGAGATGCTTTCATTATCATGTGAGGAATGAAAAAATATCATTAATTGATAAAATGGTTAAGCATACGTGGCTAAAACTAACATTAGGCTTTTCGTTTAAGCAAGAATCAAGGAGAGTTGATGGGACTGAAAAAGTCCTCAAAGACTGCGTTGGGAAACTATGAATTGTTTAGAAAATATACTTTCTGAAAATGTTATTAATAGTCCGCAGTGAAACAGGTATTTTAATAAAACATTAATCTATTGATCACTTTAATGATTTAAAATCAAAACAGGAAACATTTTATGAGAATATCAGATAAAAAAGTGGTGTCATTTATTTTTTTTTTAATCGTATCAACCCGAGCAAGGCGCAAATGCCACTGATGTGCAGGGAGCGACATAAGTGTAAAAAGATTAATTAGAAGAGAGTGAAGAGGAAGACAAACCAATCAGAAAGGAGCAAGAGAAGGATGAGAATACAAATGTGATGACAGTTGCAAAGGTGGAGAGAAAGGAAAGGATATACAGGGTGGTGTAGAATGAACTGGAATCAAGTGGTTAAGAGATCAGTATTGACATTGCATTTAAATTGCTAGAGGTTGTAGCCGTCAGGAAAGCAAGAATATGGAAGCGAGTTCCACAGGCGGGAAGTGCAAGAAAAGGAGCTTAAGGAATAGAATTGTTGTCTGCATTTGATTGATCTAACTGTAAATGGATGAGACGCAGTTTCCCAGTCTGGTTGCAGAAGCACCAGTGACTTAAGTTCGTTGGAGAAGAAGCCATGAAAGTATTTATAGAACTAATAGAGGGAAGCCACATCCCGTCGGTGGGAAGTGGCTGGAGTCGAGCCGCTAAGTCGGTACCTATCTGATTCTCCTTTGGAGCCTGTCAAGAACAGCAGAGGCGCCTGACCATATATGACAGCAGTATTCTATACACGGACAGATGGTTGATTTGTATATGTGCAAGATGGATTCGGGTTTAAAAAAACATAATAGAAATACGTCTTTTATAAGGATACTTTTCTTAATCGCTTTGCCTTAGTCAAGACGATAACGCCACTAGAACCCAAGGGGTTACTGGTTGCGAAAAAGAATAAGATTTTGTGAGGAGAAAAGGTAATAAAAATAACAGAATTAATGAAGGCAGAAGATTGGAACTGGCGTTGCATTTAACTTTTTTTTTTCAAATTGTAGGTGGTAGAAAAAAATGAAATCGAAAGTGAGATTAACCGGTGAGAAAAGAAATTTAATTAATTAAATTGTGATTAAATGAAAGCAGGTTTGTCTTTAGAGGCGTTAAAATTTTAATTCTTTTAAGGCGATATTATCTGCGTTAAATTATAATGGCTAAGTCGGTATGTTTGATAATAGAGTGACATAATTATAATATGGTTGAACATTCAGTCAGTCAAGTGCCATACGTGAAACACGCTTGGGCGATCATGTCTCGAAAGAAACATGACAGACTGGGCAGCAGATTATCCCGCAGTAGTTTGACATTGCTTTCTGCGGTAGACTGGTTGCCGACCAAGGCTATAAAACCCAATCTGTCCTGTTATTTAGCCCATAGCTGGAAGGAATAGACGGATTAATACCTTTCCCAAGGGTATTTGCGTGTAAGTGAATGCAATGAATTCAACTGGAATTCGAACTCGGCTCCCCGATTTTTCGTTCCGAGCCGATATCCACTGCACCACAATACTTCTCATATTACAAGAGCGTTGAAAATAATTTACGTTTGAGACTAAATAGAAAACACAATAACGAATAGCAATTCTTCTTCTTCTATGTGCCTTGTCCTTTCAGGACATAGGTGATCATGGTCTTCTACGTCTCCCTATCTATAGTGACTCTCAGCACGCTTTCTCCTTTTACACCAGGCAACCTCCGTTCCGTCATCCACCTGCTCAGACCCTTCAAATATGTTATCCGCTGCTTTCCTCTGTCTCTTTTCCCCTTTATCCGGCAGGGTTAGTATCAGGTTTTTCAAGCCTTCCTTCATCATTGCATGTCCCAGGAACTTTAATTGTCACTTCCTGTTGCTCAATATTAATTTCCTTTTCGTTTTCATTCTGTCCAACATCTCATCATTGCTCACATACTCGGTCCATGATATGCGTAGCATCCTTCTGTAGAACCACATTTCAGCTGTTTCAAGTTTCCCTTCATCTTTGATGATATCGTCCAACATTCACTGCCATATTGAAGAACTGATATCACATAGCAATCCCGTACTCTCTTCTTTGTTTCTAGCGATATTGTCCTGTTTCTTAATACTCTACTCAGCTCCTGGAATGCATCCTTGTGCTTTTTTATGAGGGGTCAGTTTATATATTGATTGTAATATGGAATTGATCCCCCACTTTATATCCAGTATGCTTCTATAGAACCACATTTCAGCTGCTTCAAGTTTCCCTTCATCTTTGATGATATCGACCAACATTCACTGCCATATTGAAGAACTGACATCACATAGCAATCTAGTATTCTCTTTGTTTCTAGTGAAATTTTCCTGTGTCTTAATACTTTACTCAGCTTCTGGAACGCGTTCTTCACCATGCCAATTCGCTTTAGATCTCTGTGTCGCATTTTCGTCTTCTCTTAGAACACATCCCAGGTATTTACATTTTTGTACCTGCTTGATATTGGTATCCCCCTCCTGTATTTGGCATTTTGCTGATGACCATGCATTCGGTTTTCTTGCAGTTTATTTGTAGTTCTTTTTGTCACTCTCTTCAGCTACCTTCTGTAGGATGTCTTGTAGTTTCCTTTCCGTGTCTGCTATCAGCACTGTATCATCTGTGTACCTTATGTTATTCAAATTGTGGCCTCCGATTAAAAATCTTGGCATAACATCTAGGGTCCTCAAAATAGTCTCGCTGTACAAGTTTAACAGATCCGGTGAAAAGACCCATCCTTGTCTTACGCCCCTTTCTATCTTTGAATATCTACTGAATTCGTTACCTGTCCGTATGCAGGCAATTTGCTGCCAGTAGAGATTCTTAATTACTCTTATGTCTTTGCTCACATGCTCGTTCCATGATCCCCACAGCATCCTTCTATAGAACCACATTTCAATTGCTTCAATTTTTTCCTTAATCTTTGATGATATCGTCCAACATTCACTGCCATATTGAAGAAATGACATCACATAGCAATCTAGTACTCTCTTCTTTATTTCTAGTGAAATTTTCCTGTTTTGTTCATACTTTACTCAGCTTCTGGGACGCGTTCTTCGCCATGCCAATTCGCCTTCGGATCTCTGTGTCGCACTTCCGTTTTGTTAGAACACTTCACAGGTATTAACATTTTTGTACCTGCTTGATTTTAGTGTCTTCCATCTGTATTTGGCATTTTGGGTTGCTCTTTTTGCTGACGACCATGCATTCGGTTTTCTTACAGTTTATTTGTCGTCCTTTTTTGTCACTCTCTTCAGCTACCTTCTGTAGGATGTTTTGTAGTTTCCTTTCCGTGTCTGCTATCAGCGCTGTATCATCTGCGTACCTTATCTTGTTCAAATTGTGGCCATCGATGACGAATCCTGGCATAACATCTCGGGTCCTCAGAATTGTTTCGCTGTAGAAGCTGAATGTATGAATAGATTGATTAAGGACAATTACGTTTTATATAATGAGATTGAATATCACGAACCGTGTTCACTTGTGATTGCTCATTTGGTAGCGCAGAGGAGTGTACCTTAAAAGTTGCTTGGTATTATCCGTAGGTCGACTGTTCGAATCCGTCTAACAACAGTTCAGTATAGTTTGTTTCTTTGTAATGGTAAATTTTTTTATAGAAACGAATTTTTTGAATCAGATTGAAAAAATTCGTAAACCTTAAAAATGTCACCCATTGCTGGTGCCGCTAAAATCGGCAGGAATTTCAACAAGTGAGAAAATAAATTAAATAAAATAGTGATTAAATAAAAATAGTTTTTTTTTTTTGCGAGGTATTAAAATTTTAATTTTTGAATTCGATATTATCTGCGTTAAGTCACAATTGATAATTTATTATATTTGAAAAAACGGCAATTATAATGAGATTTTACAATACTTCTTACATTACAAATGTGCAGAGAATCATTGACCTTTGATACTTAACAAAAAGAACTTATAGTGTGTGTGTGTGTGTGTGTGTGTGTGTGTGTGTGTGTGTGTGTGTGTGTGTGTGTGTGTGTGTGTGAGCAAAGTTTGTAAATTCCAGAAAATTCGTTGATTTCTAACAACGAGTCAAATTTGGATTTTTAAATTTAAAACTTGTTTTGTTCGCCACAGAACCACGACAAAAGAAAAAAAAGAACTGGTAGTATTGGATAGGATTGGATAGGATTTGTAAAGATAAACTTTAAAAATAAAATAAACCAATGAGGAGTTTTCATTATCGTGCGAGGAAGGAGAAAATATTTGTTGTCAGTAATTCAAAAAAAGGATGAGAGTCGGGGATGCAGGTAAACCTAAAACCTGGACGTTGGGTCTTTTGTGTAAGGAAAAGGCTGTGGGGCCTTTATGGAACTGAAGAAAACCTCACGGGCTGAGTTAGGAAACTATGAATAGTTTTGGAAAATATACTTTCTGAAAGTATTATTAATCGACACCGGGAAAGCAGATATTTTCATAAAACATTCATCCATCATTCACATTATTTTATTTCAAATTTAAACAATATCGCCCGGTTCACACTCCACCCACATCTATTGAACAGGTGAAGAGGCTCACCCCTTGTTTCCTGTTTAGGATGCGGTTTCCGGTTTTCTCTTTTCTAATCTTCTCACTCTCATGTAGCCCACTGCACATCAGTGGCGTTACCGCCTTTCTTGGGGTGATATGATTAAAAAAAAAAGTTTTATAAAAAGATCAAATACAAAAAAAAAAAAATAGTTGGTAGCGTTAAACATGTCACGTCTCATTTAACCCTCAGCCTCAGTCAGTTAAGTGCCATACGTGAAACACGCTTGGGCGATCATGTCTCGAAAGAGACATGACTAACTGGGCAGAAGATTATCCCTCAGTAGATTGCCATTGCTCTCTGCGGTAGACTGGTTGCCGACCAAGGCTATAAAACCCAATCTGTCCTGTTATTTAACCCACAGCTGGAAGGAATAGACGGATTAATACCTTTCCCAAGGGTATTTGCGCGTAAGTGAATGCAATGAATTTGGCTGGAATTCGCACTCAGCTCCCCGATTTCTCGTTCCGAGCCGATATCCAATGCACCACAACGCACATACTACAAACTCCTTTAATATAAAAATTTATCGGCGGACCTGAAAGAGGTCCATTTGTTGTTTTTCTTCTTTTTTTTTTTTTCGCTTTTTTTTTATGCAGTCTTGTCGAGTTCACCCTAAAATTTCATCATTTAAACAATTGTTTGTGTGTGTGTGTGTGTGTGTGTGTGTGTGTGGTGGTGGGCTCAGTTTTTCATACAACCTTATGGTAAATCGATCCTGTTCAATTAACTTTTTTGCTTGCGCATATTCAACAATTGAATTCTTTGCGAAATTTTTGAATAAAGCCATTCTTGGTGTTTCCAAGGAAGATGCCATCGTAAGAACTGAAGAAAACTTGAACTCGACAAAAACAAGAGCAACAACTCGTCCCAAAAACAAAACAAAGCGACCCCAACGCGAGTGGTTCCAAAATGGGGGATCGGTTTACTATAACGTTGTATGAAAAACTGAGCCTCCCACAATTTTTTTTTTATTTTTATAATCGGAAACTTTATGCAATAATCGATAAAAGTGCGCTGAAAAAAGTAAAAAAAAATGAATAACAACAAATTTACAGGTGCTGGTATTCTCTTACAGGTACGCCAATTTATCCCTCTCCGCCCACCAGTGGCGGTGTTATCGTCGTATAGGGGATATCTTAACTGTTCCTTTTCTAGTTGTAGTCGGAGTCCGTTCTAGTGAAGGGTAGTTGTATACTGTTGCAGGTCAATGGATTTTGGCCTTGTGGTAGATAGTAGGAAAGTGAATTACTGTCATCTTTAGGTCGGAGGTTCGAATCCGTCTCGCGACAATTGAATTAATTTTTATCAATGTAAATTGTTTTCTCAATTAGAAATGAATTTTATTTTTTCATCGTGTCTTACTTTACATGACGTTTTTCTTATTTGTTATTTTTTCCTAATTGTTATTTTTTGTTATATTAAAGGCCAGGGTCGAAGGTCGTGCACTCGCGATAGCTCAGTGGTTAGAGCGGAGGACTGTAGTGGAAAAATGAATTACTGTCGTCATTAGGTCGGTGGTTCGCATCCGTCTCGCGAGTGTTCAGTTAAATTTCATCAATGAAAATTGTTTCCTCAATTAGAAATGAATTTTATCTTTTCATCGTGTCTTGCTTTTCATGACGTTTTTCTTACTTGTTATTTTTTGCTAATTGTTATTTTTTTTATATTAAAGGCAAGGAACGTTGATCGTGTACTCGCGATAACTCAGTTGATAGAGCGGAGGACTGTAGTGGAAAAATGAATTTCTGTCATCCTTAGGTCTATGGTTCGAATCCGTCTCGCGAGAGATCAGTTATTTTTTTTATCAAGGCAAATTGTTTTCTCAATTAGAAATGAATTTTATTTTTTCATCGTGTCTTGCTTTTCATGACGTTTTTTAATTTGTTATTTTTTGCTCATTGTTATTTTTTGTTATATTAAAGGCAAGGGTAGGAGGTCGCGCACTCGCGATAGCTCAGTTGGTAGAGCGGAGGACTGTAGTGGGTATAAAAGAATAACTGTCATCCTTAGGTCATTGGTTCGTATCCGTCTCGCGAGAGTTCAGTTAATTTTTATCAACGGAAATTGTTTTCTCAATTAGAAATGAATTTTATTTTTTCATCGTGTCCTGCTTTTCATGACGTTTTTCTTATTTGTTATTTTTTGTTATATTCAAGGCAAGGTATGTCAGCAGTTCACTCGCGATAGCTCAGTTGGTAGAGCGGGGGACTGTAGGGGAAAAGTGAATTATTGTCATCTTTAGGTCGATGGTTCGAATCTGTCTCGCGAGTGATCAATTATTTTTTTATCAATGCAAATTGTTTTCTCAATTAGAAATGAATTTTATTTTTTCATCGTGTCTTGCTTTTCATGGCGTTTTTCTTATTTGTTATTTTTTGCTAATTGTTATTTTTGTTAAATTAAAGGCATGGTATGTCGACAGTTCACTCGCGATAGTTCAGTTGGTAGTGGAGCGGGCTGTAGTGGAAAAAAGAATTACTTTCATCCTTAGGTCGGTGGTTCGAATCCGTCTCGCGATAGTTCAGTTATTTTTTTTATCAATGCAAATTGTTTTCTCAATTAGAAATGAATTTTATTTTTTCATCGTGTCTTGCTTTTCATGACGTTTTTCTTATTTGTTATTTTTTGCTAATTGTTATTTTTGTTATATTAAAGGCATGGTATGTCGGCAGTTCACTCGCGATAGCTCAGTTGGTAGTGGAGCGGGCTGTAGTGGAAAAAAGAATTACTTTCATCCTTAGGTCGGTGGTTCGTATCCGTCTCGCGAGAGACGAGTGAATTTTAATCAATGTAAATTGTTTTCTCAATTAGAAATGAATCTTATTTTTTCATCCTGTCTTGCTTTTCATGACGTTTTTCTTACTTGTTATTTTTGTAAATTGTTATTTTTTGTTATATTAAAGGCCAGGATCGAAGGTCGTGCACTCGCGATAGCTCAGTGGTTAGAGCGGAGGACTGCAGTAGATAAATGAATTAATGTCGACATTAGGTCGGTGGTTCGCATCCGTCTCGCGAGTGTTCGGTTAATTTTTATCAATGTAAATTGTTTTCTCAATTAGAAATTAATTTTATTTTTTCATCGTTTCTTGCTTTTCATGACGTTTTTCTTATTTGTTATTTTTTGCTCATTGTTATTTTTTGTTATATTAAAGTTACGGTCCGTCGGCAGGTCACTCGCGATAACGCAGTTGGTAGTGCGGAGGACTATAGTGGAAAAATTAATTACTTTTATCCTTAGGTCGGTGGTTCGAATCCGTCTCGCGAGAGTTCAGTTAATATTTGTCAATGTAAATTGTTTTCTCAATTAGAAATGAATTTTATTTTTTCATCGTGTCTTGCTTTTCATGACGTTTTTCTTATTTGTTATTTTTTTCTTATTTGTTATTTTTTGTTATATTAAAGGCCAGGATCGAAGGTCGTGCACTCGCGATAGCTCAGTTGGTAGAGCGGAGGACTTTAGTGGGAAAGCAAATTGCTGTCATCCTTAGGTCGGTGGTTGGTATCCGTCTCGCGAGAGTTCAGTTAATTTTTATCAACGGAAATTCTTTTCTCAATTAGAAATGAATTTTATTTTTTCATCGTGTCTTGCTTTTCATGACGTTTTTCTTATTTGTTATTTTTTGCTAATTGTTATTTTTGTTATATTAAAGGCATGGTATGTCGGCAGTTCACTCGCGATAGCTCAGTTGGTAGTGGAGCGGGCTGTAGTGGAAAAAAGAATTTGGATTTTTAAATTTAAAACTTGTTTTGTTCGCCACAGAACCACGACAAAAGAAAAAAAAGAACTGGTAGTATTGGATAGGATTGGATAGGATTTGTAAAGATAAACTTTAAAAATAAAATAAACCAATGAGGCGTTTTCATTATCGTGCGAGGAAGGAGAAAATATTTGTTGTCAGTAATTCAAAAAAGGGATGAGAGTCGGGGATGCAGGTAAACCTAAAACCTGGACGTTGGGTCTTTTGTGTCAGGAAAAGGCTGTGGGGCCTTTATGGAACTGAAGAAAACCTCACGGGCTGAGTTAGGAAACTATGAATAGTTTTGGAAAATATACTTTCTGAAAGTATTATTAATCGACACCGGGAAAGCAGATATTTTCATAAAACATTCATCCATCATTCACATTATTTTATTTCAAATTTAAACAATATCGCCCGGTTCACACTCCACCCACATCTATTGAACAGGTGAAGAGGCTCACCCCTTGTTTCCTGTTTAGGATGCGGTTTCCGGTTTTCTCTTTTCTAATCTTCTCACTCTCATGTAGCCCCCTGCACATCAGTGGCGTTACCGCCTTTCTTGGGGTGATATGATTAAAAAAAAAAGTTTTATAAAAAGATCAAATACAAAAAAAAAAAAAATAGTTGGTAGCGTTAAACATGTCACGTCTCATTTAACCCTCAGCCTCAGTCAGTTAAGTGCCATACGTGAAACGCGCTTGGGCGATCATGTCTCGAAAGAGACATGACTAACTGGGCAGAAGATTATCCCTCAGTAGATTGCCATTGCTCTCTGCGGTAGACTGGTTGCCGACCAAGGCTATAAAACCCAATCTGTCCTGTTATTTAACCCACAGCTGGAAGGAATAGACGGATTAATACCTTTCCCAAGGGTATTTGCGCGTAAGAGAATGCAATGAATTTAGCTAGAATTCGAACTCAGCTCCCCGATTTCTCGTTCCGAGCCGATATCCAATGCACCACAACGCACATACTACAAACTCCTTTAATATAAAAATTTATCGGCGGACCTGAAAGAGGTCCATTTGTTGTTTTACTTCTTTTTTTTTTTTCGCTTTTTTTTTTAATGCAGTCTTGTCGAGTTCACCCTAAACTTTCCGACTGACAAAAAAAAATTGTAAAAATTTCATCATTTAAACAATTGTTTGTGTGTGTGTGTGTGTGTGTGTGTGTGTGTGAGTGTGTGTGTGTGGTGGTGGGCTCAGTTTTTCATACAACCTTATGGTAAATCGATCCTGTTCAATTAACTATTTTGCTTGCGCATATTCAACAATTGAATTCTTTGCGAAATTTTTGAATAAAGCCATTCTTGGTGTTTCCAAGGAAGATGCCATCGTAAGAACTGAAGAAAACTTGAACTCGACAAAAACAAGAGCAACAACTCGTCCCAAAAACAAAACAAAGCGACCCCAACGCGAGTGGTTCCAAAATGGGGGATCGGTTTACTATAACGGTTATTTTTTTTTATATATTAAAGGCAAGGAACGTTGATCGTGTACTCGCGATAACTCAGTTGATAGAGCGGAAGACAGTAGTGGAAAAATGAATTTCTGTCATCCTTTGGTCTGTGGTTCGAATCCGTCTCGCGAGAGATCAGGTATTTTTTTTATCAAGGCAAATTGTTTTCTCAATTAGAAATGAATCTTATTTTTTCATCCTGTCTTGCTTTTCATGACGTTTTTTAATTTGTTATTTTTTGCTCATTGTTATTTTTTGTTATATTAAAGGCAAGGGTGGGAGGTCGCGCACTCGCGATAGCTCAGTTGGTAGAGCCGAGGACTGTAGTGGGTATAAAAGAATAACTGTCATCCTTAGGTCGTTGGTTCGTATCCGTCTCGCGAGAGTTCAGTTAATTTTTATCAACGGAAATTGTTTTCTCAATTAGAAATGAATTTTATTTTTTCATCGTGTCCTGCTTTTCATGACGTTTTTCTTATTTGTTATTTTTTGTTATATTCAAGGCAAGGTATGTCAGCAGTTCACTCGCGATAGCTCAGTTGGTAGAGCGGGGGACTGTAGGGGAAAAGTGAATTATTGTCATCTTTAGGTCGATGGTTCGAATCCGTCTCGCGAGAGTTCAATAATTTTTTTTATCAATGCAAATTGTTTTCTCAATTAGAAATGAATTTTATTTTTTCATCGTGTCTTGCTTTTCATTGCGTTTTTCTTATTTGTTATTTTTTGCTAATTGTTATTTTTGTTATATTAAAGGCATGGTATGTCGGCAGTTCACTCGCGATAGCTCAGTTGGTAGTGGAGCGGGCTGTAGTGGAAAAAAGAATTACTTTCATCCTTAGGTCGGTGGTTCGTATCCGTCTCGCGAGAGACGAGTTAATTTTAATCAATGTAAATTGTTTTTTCAATTAGAAATGAATCTTATTTTTTCATCCTGTCTTGCTTTTCATGACGTTTTTCTTACTTGTTATTTTTGTAAATTGTTATTTTTTGTTATATTAAAGGCCAGGATCGAAGGTCGTGCACTCGCGATAGCTCAGTTGTTAGGGCGGAGGACTGCAGTAGATAAATGAATTAATGTCGACATTAGGTCGGTGGTTCGCATCCGTCTCGCGAGTGTTCGGTTAATTTTTATCAATGTAAATTGTTTTCTCAATTAGAAATTAATTTTATTTTTTCATCGTTTCTTGCTTTTCATGACGTTTTTCTTATTTGTTATTTTTTACTCATTGTTATTTTTTGTTATATTAAAGTTTCGGTTCGTCGGCAGATCACTCGCGATAACGCAGTTGGTAGTGCGGAGGACTATAGTGGAAAAATTAATTACTTTTATCCTTAGGTCGGTGGTTCGAATCCGTCTCGCGAGAGTTCAGTTAATATTTGTCAATGTAAATTGTTTTCTCAATTAGAAATGAATTTTATTTTTTCATCGTGTCCTGCTTTTCATGACCTTTTTCTTATTTGTTATTTTTTGTTATATTCAAGCCAAGGTACGTCGGCAGTTCACTCGCAATATCTCAGTTGGTAGAGCGGAGGACTGTAGTGGAAAAATGAATTACTGTCATCCTTTGATCGATGGTTCGAATCCTTCTCGCGAGAGTTCAGTTAGTTTTTATCGATGTAAATTCTTCTCTTAATTAGAAATGAATTTTATTTTTTCATCGTTTGTGGCATTTCATGACATTTTTCTTATTTTTTATTTATTGCTAATTTTTATTTGTTGTTATATTAAAGGCAAGGACCCTCGGCTGTTCACTCGCTATAGCTCAGTTGGTAGATCGGAGTACTCTAGTGGAAAAATGATTTACTGTCGTCCTTAGGTCGGTGGTTCGAATCCGTCTCGCGAGAGACGGGTTAATTTTAATCAATGTAAATTGTTTCATCCTGTCTTGCTTTTCATGACGTTTTTCTTATTTGTTATTTTTGTACATTGTTATTTTTTGTTATATTAAAGGCAAGATATGTCAGCAATTCACTCGCGATGGCTCAGTTGGTAGTGAAGAGGACTGTAGTGGAAAATGAATTATTGTCATCCTTAGGTGATGGACCGAATCCGTCTCGCGAGAGTTCAGTTAATTTTTATCAATGTAAATTGTTTTCTCAATTAGAAATGAATTTTATTTTTTCATCATGTCTTGTTTTCATGACGTTTTCCTTATTTGTTATTTTTTGCTAATTGTTATTTTTTGTTATATTCAAGCCAAGGTATGTCGGCAGGTCACTCGCGATAGCTCAGTTGGTAGAGCGGAGGACTGTAGTGGAAAAATGACTTACTGTCATCCTTAGGTCGATGGTTCGAATCCGTCTCGCGAGAGTTCAGTTATTTTTTTTATCAATGCAAATTGTTTTCTCAATTAGAAATGAATTTTACTTTTTCATCGTGTCTTGCTTTTCATGACGTTTTTCTTATTTGTTATTTTTTTCTTATTTGTTATTTTTTGTTATATTAAAGGCCAGGATCGAAGGTCGTGCACTCGCGATAGCTCAGTTGGTAGAGCGGAGGACTTTAGTGGGAAAGCAAATTGCTGTCATCCTTAGGTCGGTGGTTGGTATCCGTCTCGCGAGAGTTCAGTTAATTTTTATCAACGGAAATTCTTTTCTCAATTAGAAATGAATTTTATTTTTTCATCGTGTCCTGCTTTTCATGACGTTTTTCTTATTTGTTATTTTTTGTTATATTCAAGCCAAGGTATGTCGGCAGGTCACTCGCGATAGCAAAGTTGGTAGAGCGTTGGACTGTATTGGAAAAATGACTTACTTTCATCCTTCGGTCGATGGTTCGAATCCGTCTCGCGAGAGTTCAGTTATTTTTTTATCAATGCAAATTGTTTTCTCAATTAGAAATGAATTTTATTTTTTCATCGTGTCTTGCTTTTCATGACGTTTTTCTTATTTGTTATTTTTTGTTATATTCAAGCCTAGGTATATCGGCTGGTCACTCGCGATAGCTAAGTTGGTAGAGTGGTTGACTGTAGTGGAAAAATGACTTAACTGTCATCCTTAGGTCGATGGTTCGAATCCGTCTCGCGTGAGTTCAGGTAATTTTTATTATTATAAATTGTTTTCTCAATTAGAAATGAATTTTATTTTCTCATCGTGTCTTGCTTTTCATGACATTTTTCTTATTTGTTATTTTTTTTTGCTAATTGTTATTTGTTGTTATATTAAAGGCGAGGATAGGAGCTCGTGCACTCGCGATAGCTCAGTTGGTGGAGCGGAGGACTGTAGTGGATAAATGAATTACTGTCATCTTGAGGTCTGTAGTTCGTACTCGTCTCGCGAGAGTTCAGTTAATTTTTTATCGATGTCAATTGTTCTTTCAATTAGAAATGAATTTTATTTTTTCATCGTGTCTTGCTTTTCATGAAGTTTTTCTGATTTTTTATTTTTTGTTAATTGTTATTTTTTGTTATATTAAAGGCATGGTACCCCGGTAATTCACTCGCGATGCCTCAGATGGTAGATCGGAGGACTGTAGTGGAAAAATGAATTACTGTCATCCTTTGGTCGGAGGTTCGAGACCGTCTCGCGAGTGTTGAGATAATTTTTATCAATGTAAATTGTTTTCTCAATTATAAATGAAATTTATTTTTTCATCGTGTCTTGCTTTTCATGAAGTTTTTCTTATTTGTTATTTTTTGTTAATTGTTATTTTTTTGTTATATTAAAGGCAAGATCCGTTGGCGGTTCACTCGCGATAGCTCAGTTCGTAGAACGGAGGTTTTCAGTGGAAAAATGAATTGCTGTCAGTCTTAGGTCGGTGGTTCGAATCGGTTTCGCGAGAGTTGACTTAACTTTTATCAAATTAACCATTTTTTCTCAATTAGAAATGATTTTTATTTTTTCATAGTGTCTTGCTTTTGATGACGTTTTGTTATTTGTTATTTTTTGTTAATTTTGTATAAGTAGTTATGCATGAAAATAACACACACACACACACACACACACACACTTTGACTTGTGTACGCGTTTTTAGAACTTTATATTTTTTGTAAATTTTTCAGGAAGCACTATCACCCCACCAATTCATGTTCACGCGACAAACATTTTTTTTTTTACCCCGTTACTTATCTTCAAAATAAAAACAGTTGAAAATTTAACTTTTTTTTTTCTTTACCAACTATTTAGCTGTAAAGGTATTTTATTTTGTTAGTTTCAATTCCCAATTCAAGAACATGTTCAGTTTGCGTGGGTGTGTACATGTGCGATGTTTAATTTATTTTTTCTTTTTTCTTTTTGAAAATTTGATTTATTTTAAATTTATTGTTAGAATTTAAAGAAGCTAGCGTCTCCTTATGAGAGATTAAGTGAATTACTGATATTTTTATATGCATAATTTTTTTTCTTTAAAATTTTAATGCTGTCAGAACTTCTTTAAAATTGACTTTATTTAAATCAGCGTAGAATGTGTTAATATATTTTCTTTTTTCATTCTCTGGATTAAAAAATTCCTTGATATTTGTTTCATTAAGAAAATTCACGCAGGTACGCACGCACGCGCATACACCTGTTGTGTGTAAGAGTTGCTTTTTTTTTAAAATTTTATTTTGAAAAGTTTAGCTTTTTATTGAATTTTTTTCTTTTCTGAAATAAAATACTTCGTTAAATTAAATACAAATGAATTAATTTATTTACTTAAGGAAAAAGAAATGCTAAATGTTTTTGTGTAACAAAAAAAGAAATTGACTTTTTGTATGTACAGTTGCAAATTATTATTTTGCGTGTGTATAGTTGCAAGTTACTGGTTTGAAATAGTTCTTTAAATCCTCTTGAAATTTATTTTTTAACATTGTGGAGTGGACTTAATTTCAACATAACAAAAAGAGAAAGCAATATCCAAGTTTTTTTTTTCCTTAGGTAAAATTTTTTATTATCTAAAACAATAACATATACTGTCTTGGTTTCTATCACCTATTTCATGACTGCTTTTAGTTGTCCAATTCACTTGGAGAAAAGTTGGTTGTTTCTCAATTTTATTGATATTTCATGAAGAATGAATATAATTTAAGATAATTACATGCACAAAGAAAAGTGATACTTAAAGTTTAATATAAATTTTTAAAAATTAAAACCATTCTTGAAGCTTTTTTAGTATTAATTTCAAGCTAAATAAATACATTTGAAAACAATTCTCTTAAAAAAATTCATTATTCATTGACATTTTTTTTTCTTAACACAATAGTGTTCATATTTTATTTTTATTCATAAAAGCAGTCAAAAGTTTTTCAAATTGTCTTAGTTTTATTGCATTTTTTTTTATTTTACAATTCAGAGCAGATTTTTGGTAACTTGGTGGTGGTGGTCTTGTATTTTTTTTTTTTCAAGATGAAATTGATGATTTACATTCTCCAAAAACTTTTGTTTAACTAATATAAACATTAAGCATTTTATAAAATTATGTATGCGAGCGGTAACAGATATAACAAAAAACAAAAATAAAATTCTGAATCGGTCTTGAAAGTTTAATTAAAATCCAACAATTATTTTTTCTTTGCAAGAATTTGCTACTAACTGTGATCAAATCTACTGTTTGGTCTCCATAAACATTTAGCAAGTGTTGATGACTGCAAGTAGATGTATTTTTGTTATCTACTCTGCTTTATATACTTTCATGTCAGATGCCAATTTTGCCAAATTGTTGCCAAATAGAATACATAGAAAGTAATATTAACAGAAATAAAAATTTGAATAATTACATCCCTAATTTCAAATTTTGTGTGAGCGAAATTGTGTTAATATGTACAAAATATCCCTATATGTGGTCGGTGAAATGAGAATAGTCTTCCCCCATAGATTAAATAAAGGGTTCAGTTTGCAATTCCTTGAAGGTTAGCTAAATAAAACCAGAGGGAATAGCAGTTGAAACTTTGATAATAGCAAATACAAGGACAGTAGTCTAAATATAAATAATATTTAAGAGTTAAAGTATTCAGTTTTTTTTTAATTTGACCAATTTGGTGTTTCTGGTTGCTAAGTATAATAGTCATTGTCTTTGATGTCAGTGTTTTGAGTTTGTTGGGTTTTTTTTTGGGGGGGGGGGGTTTTCCCCCCTGTATCTAAGTTTTATTACATGTGACATTCATTAGAAAAATAGTTTGTGATGAGCTTTATCAATTGTTTATTAATTTGTACCACTCTTTGAAAAGAATATAAAACCATGTGATAACTTTATCGCCCGGTTCACACTCCACCCACGTCTATTGGACAGGTTAAAAGGCTCATCCCTTGTTCCCTGTTTAGGATGTGGTTTCCGGCTTTCACTATTCCAATCTTCTCACTTTGTTTTTTTGTTTTTTGTTTTTTTCAATTGGAGTAGATAGATCTATCGCCCGGTTCACACTCCACCCACGTCTATTGGACAGGTTAAAAGGCTCATCCCTTGTTCCCTGTTTAGGATGTGGTTTCCGGCTTTCACTATTCCAATCTTCTCACTTTGTTTTTTTGTTTTTTGTTTTTTTCAATTGGAGTAGATAGATCTATCGCCCGGTTCACACTCCACCCACGTCTATTGGACAGGTTAAAAGGCTCATCCCTTGTTCCCTGTTTAGGATGTGGTTTCCGGCTTTCTCTATTCCAATCTTTCCACTATTACGTAGCCCCCTGCACATCAGTGGTGTTACCGCCTTGCTCTGGGTGATACGATTAAAAAAAAAAAAAAAAAAAAAAAAAAAAAAAAATTGTTATTTTTTGTTTTATTAAAGTCAAGGTTAGTTGTCAGTTCACTCGCGGTAGCTCAGTTGGTATAGCGGCGGACTGTTGTGGTAAAATGAATTAATATCATCCTTAGGTCGGAGGTTCGAGTCAGTGTTGAGTTATCATTTATCAATCTAACTTGTTTTCTCAATTAGAAATGCATTTTATTTTTTCATAGTGTCTTGCTTTTGATGGCGGTTTTATTATTTGTTATTTTTGGTTTATTCTTATGTTTCGTTTTGAATTCTAGGATCGCCGGCAGTTCACTCGCGATAGACCAGTTGGCAGAGCGGAGTACTGAAGCGGAAAAGTAAATTACTGTCACTCATATGCCCCTGTTTCAAATCCGTCTCGCGAGAGTTGAATCATTTTTTATAATGTAACTTATTTTCGCTATTAAAAATGCATTTTATATTTTCATCGTGTCTTGCTTTTGATTAGGGTTTTGTTATTTGGTCTGGATTTGGATTCTGATAGCGTCTACCATTTCATATCAAGTGAGATCTGTAAACAACAGCATTTAAGTGATGGTTCCGAAGCTACAATCAAGCGCAAAATGGACGATGATTTTTATTAATCCGTCATTTATTCTGAACAGCACTATGTCGTTTGAGTTTGGTCAAACGCGGGTAGTTTTCACGACAACATTTAATATTTAAATTCTTGAGCAGTCTTATGATTATGTCGTAGTAAAGAATTCTTTCTATTATAATATAAAACCGTTATATATATATATATATATATATATATATATATATATATATATATATATATATAAATATAAACTACTTAGACTCTGTAAGTATACAGGCCTTAAATTTATACTAAAATAAACTATTAACAAACAGAACCTAAATCCGTTACAATCCGGTGTACTAAGACGTCGGATAAATGGGGAGAAAAAAAAGAAACCCGCGGAACAAGAACAAAACATTCAATACTCCGCAGTAAAGAAAAAAACCCAAACGGATCCAAACACAAGAAAAAGTGCTCAATACAAAGTACGAAAGAAAAGATACAATAGTAGAGCAAAAACACACAAAAATCTAGAGTGAGCCAAAACCTGCCGCGGTTTCACACTACGGATTGCCCTGACGATCCGTAGTGTGAAACCTGCGGTAGGTTTTGGCTCACACTAGATTTTTGTATATATATATATATATATATATATATATATATTTCAATCGCGTCGCCCCAGCAAAGCATTTTGCTACCACCGTTGTCCCGGCAGGCTACATAGG
Organism: Ascarosepion bandense; assembly: GCA_037127315.1. Taxonomy (NCBI): domain Eukaryota; kingdom Metazoa; phylum Mollusca; class Cephalopoda; order Sepiida; family Sepiidae; genus Ascarosepion; species Ascarosepion bandense. The sequence goes on along the minus strand of JBBBDQ010002273.1, from coordinate 1,869,347 downwards.
AGGAAAGTTATGAGAAGAAGTGGCAGTTTACATGGGGTAACAGGAAGTGCGTAAGAGAATTGTTAGAATACTGATGAGAATGGTGTGGACGGAGAAAGGAACCTGGGAGAAAAGATGCAGATTAGTGAGATAGGAGATGACTATTGACTTTATATTTGAATTCTAGGAGATTGTAACTGTCGGGAATTAAAGTGAACCGAAGGGATTTCCACAGTCGAAATTGCGAGAAAAAGATGCTGGAGGAGTACAACTTGCGTTTACAATTTATTGGTTTCACAGTGAAATGGTGGGACGTTCTTGCTAATCTTATGGCTAGAGTATATTGTATGTAGTGGGCACCAGTGAGCTAAGTTCATCTAGTGACGCTTCGTGTAATAACTTGTGAGGAAACAGCTAATAATCCTTTCAAACAATTTCTGTCATATTTTACAGCAGCGTACATTCGTGTATATATATATATATATATATATATATATGTGTGTGTGTGTGTGTGTGTGTGTGTGTGTGTGTGTGTGTGTGTGTGTGTCTATTCTTCACACCTCAACGGCATAATTATTGAAAAAATATAAACTATGTCACTGTTAAAGAGCGAACACACAGCAAGTGTTTTAATAAATGATAGTTCAATAATTGGTAGCAAACAGGATGAACAGACTCAGATTATTAGCTGTTTCTTCACAAGCCTTTTTCCCTGACTGTTCCGGGGGGAAAATATATATATGTGAAGCTATCTCCCACGGCGATACTTTCCCTTCTCCCGCGGGGTTACTTTCCTTTGGCTGGTTTAAAACAACGGAGAGAGAAATTGATATTGGTGATATTTTTAATGTTTTATTGCGTCACGCGATGTGAGCTTAGGGAAAAAATAATAATTTTAGTACCATCAAGTGCTGCTAAAAACACGGGAGCATAAAATAAGGTTATTTTAGATAAATACACATTTCTCGTCTTTGATGTTTTATATAAATTTCTCTTCTTTTGGATGTAAATTTTTGATTCCGCTAATCTGAAAACGCGTAGACAAAACAAGTGTGAGGGTAATTTGATAAGGTTACCCGGAGGCCAAGGCCACTGTTGAATACAACAGTCCGAAATAGCCTGACCTGAATTCAGTTAGATTTGAGTTGGCATAATCTGATTGGTCCAGCTTAGACATCCGCAATAGAGTGGGTGGAGACCGATTTTCATTGGCCGAAGGCTGTGAGCAGGCCAAATCCCCAAAGAGGATCGAAATTGGTTATAAAAATATATGCTCGACACGAAAAGTTCAGTTTGTGGAAAGTTTTCCAGTTGGGTGACAGTTTTTGTGTTAGAGCTGCTATCAGTCGAAATGTAGCGACTGGGGGGAAAATGGCCCAGCCGGGGAGCCATGACCCACGGCTGGTTGCCCACCATGAAACTTATGGCTAAAGAGTTAATTTCGAATGAAGCCTGCAGCAAATTAACTCAAAGAAGTTAATTTGGAAAAATGCGCCATCGACATGAATCCCGAAAGAACGTTATTGTTATTTTATTTTTTTTAATCACGAGAGAATCGAAAATTCTGATTCTTCGTTCGCTCAACTTTGGCAAACTCCATTAAACTCCGTTAAGAACCCGAAAGAACTTTGCAGTTTTAGAAGTTGCATAGGAAAATTGACAATCCTGATTATAGAGAATTGAAATGACTTTAAAGAAATACGAGAAGAGACTTTAGCGAATATTTGAAGAGATTTGTTTATTTCAACGCTAACGAAACTTAGACATTTTACTTGAAGATTTGAAGCTATGATGCTTTTGGCGAATTTTCTCTCTCTGTTGTAAATATTATTTTCGACAAATGTATTCGTAGGAAAAGAAAGACATTGTTTTTTCTTTATATAAAGACATTCTACGTAGCTCTCCAGGCGTGTTCGACTTGTTAATTTATTTTATTAATTTTTTTTTTTTTTTTTTTTTTTTTTGGGGCCGTATTTTTTTTTTTTTTTTTCAAACCACAAGTGTACAACAGTGTCCGGACTGGCTAAAAGGGACGACTATTAAGATTGCAAGACGAGACCTCTGGAATCTAATCACAACGTGGGACAGTGGCCCGTTGTTGCAAAAGACGTCCTGTAATCCAGCTTTTGTGGCGTCATCATCCTGCGGGATCGTCACGACCAGCAACATCGACCAAACCAACCGTACAACCGGGTGTCACAACTGGGAACGTCACGACCGTCAGCGAGAACGAGCGTCACATTAGACAGACGGCCAGTCAGGCAGAGGTGTCACATCTGGTGCCGTTTCGACCAAGATCTGGCCTGAGGGCAGCAGTCCGCACTGCGGTAGTATCACTCACACACACACACACACACACACACACACACACACACATATATATATATATATATATATATATATATATATATATATATATATAACTCTTTATCAAAATGAATTTTTAATGTGGTTCTTTGACAACACAATTCAATCTGGTCGTAAAACATTAAATTGCATTTAGACATGGTTCTGTTCACATTTGTGTCTCTCACGCGGTGTGACGTCATAGAACTGCATTACAAATTTATGAACTGCGTCTGCTATTACGATTATCGTTGCATAGTAATGTTTTATGTCAACACAAGACAAAATTATCTTTGATGTAACCTCTGCGAAGATGGCTTATGTGAGCCGAAAGCTTAGAACCAACAAAACAAAAAAAATAATCCAAATGTTGGACAATTTTTGTCTTTATTTTCACCTGAAATTAAAACCAAAATACGATATTTAGAACGGCTCATGGTCAGACATAACAGACATTCATTGTCACTTATATTTAACAGTATATGTTTAGAAAATTATCTCCTGCCTCGATACATTAAATTTAAGTTACATGATACCGCAGCATTAAATGATCCTAACACCTAGAAATTTCAATGGAACCTCATTAAACAGCGAATACACACAGCCAAATAGGAATTAAAAAATTACCCAAGTGTTGGAGAATTTTTGTGTTTATTTTCACCTGAAATTAAAACCAAAATACGATTTTTAGAACGGCTCATGATTAAACATAATAGACATTCATTGTCTGTTATATTTAACAGTATATGTTTAGAAAATTATCTCCTGCCTCGATATACTAAATAATATATTGTATCGCAATCAAATTCTCATCCCACCATTTTTTGATTTGTTTAGCACATGTTTTTTTGTTCTTGTCCTATTTCGTCTTTCGTGGTGATACCGGGGCGAATATCTAATCTAAACTCATTTATAAATGGAACTTTGTCTCTGTGTGTGTGTCTGTGTGTGTGTGTGTGTGTGTGTGTGTGTGTGTGTGTGTGTGTGTGTGTCCGTTACCTATAGACTCCGAAACGGCTGAAACGATTTTCTTGAAAATTTACACTGTTGTACCATAAGCGTCTGCGAGTGTTCCTAGCTAGGTTTTGTGTCCAGGTACCCCGATAAATCGATAATCGAAAAAATCGGGTTATAGAAGGAGTGATCCAATTTTAATCAAATTTGATACACTCATAAACAAAGACATAAGAAACGATATTCAGAAGTTTCAAGGTTGTAGTTCTTACAATAGTGCAGAAAATCGATAATATATATATATAAAAGGCAAGATGTTTGTCTGTGTGTCTGTTTATCTGCCTGTATGTCTGTATTTTTTCAGCCCTTTTATTTTAGTTTTTGCTTCGGGTTTGGCTCTAAGTAGGTATAATTGTAGTTCTTAGTCTCAGCCATGATACCATTTACTCAGAGAACTTATTTAGCCTTCAAAATTCAGTTTACGACAAAAGAAAAACTTATTTGATATCGATACCAGGAAATCAAAATTTGACTTACATCTATTCATTTTTCTTTGTCTACGGTTTCGCTTTAACTGGAAACAACTACTGCTTTTTAGTCTTTCGTGCCAACGTCCAAAGTGTCTGAGCCCCAAGACCATGGATTAGTTTTAAAGCTTTCATTCCACCCGAGCAACGCCGGGCTATACTGCTAGTCATCTTGATAAATAATTATGTTAGCAATTTCGTCACTTAATACGTTTTTCCATTGTTCTCTGAAAAATAGAACTTGCCGTTTTTATTCCAAAAGTAGTAAATTTTTCTTTTGTTTCCGGAAAGCCTTTACCCCGCCAGAACTTTCTAAATTATCCTTAATTCCGTGCAAATGCATCTGCTGAACTCAAATCGATAATTGTTTATTGAAGAAACCTACCTTTTTTTCATGTTATCGATCAGAAATAAATCGGACTATATCTCACCCCTTACCATTGTTCTCATATCTGATTCACCACTGAATGATTTGAGGCGTAGGATACTCATTTCGGCCGATTTACTCCTTTTGACCAATTACTCTGCGATTTGTTTGGTTTCGGAACTCATTTTCCGCGTAGTAATTACAAAAAGGAACTAAATGCCCGAAAAATCGGAAAACTACGCGTGAAGTCAGTCTGCAGTAAATAACATTTTTGAACCGTGGTTAGTGGGTGAGATAAAAAAGCGACAAGAAGTTCCATATTTTTCTGGTCGACAACATGAAAAAAAGGTAGTTTTTTTAATAAACAATTATCAATTTGAGTTCAGCAGATACATTTGCACGGAAATAAGGATGCTTTGGAAAGATTTTGAAGGGGTAAAGTCCTTCGGGGAACAAAACAAACATTTACCCCAAAAGTCATTCCCGTCCATCTAGATAATCCTCATGGGGTGTTTATTGTGATAACTTTCTTGAATTTATCATCATTGAGAGATTATGAATCAATTTTTTTCCAAAAAATTTAAAGCCCGAAAATACGGAATGTTCGTTGTGGTGCAGTGGTTATCGGCTCAGAATGAGAAATCGAGGAGCCGTGTTCGAATTCCAGTTGAATTTCTTGCATTCACTAACGCGCAAATACTTTTACGGGAGGTATTAATCCGTCTTTTATTCCTCCAGCTATGAGTTAAATGGCAGAACATACTGGGTCCCATATCCTCGGTTGTTAACTAGTCTATCTCAGAAAGTAATGGCTACCTACTGCAGGAAAACCCTCCAGCTTGTCAGTCTTCTTTCTTTCGAGATATGATCACCCAAACGTGTATCCCATATGACACTTAACTGACTGAATTTGGGATAGCGGTTTCCATATTGGGAATATTAACCAAATCTAAAAATATTCCATGATTTACCCTTATTTAAAATCACCACATATTCTTCCGTCTTCATCTAATATTCGCCAAAATTCGATGGGAGAGGCTCGTTAACTTCCACCTCCAGGAACATAATTGACATTTCTCTCCTCTAATATTTTCTTTAAAATTGCAACCAACAAAGGTAGAAGGTGCATAGGCAGTTTACGGAATTTCAAATAAAATGGAGTATTATTTTCATTTAATTGTATTAATTTAATTGCTTCTTTGCTCAGTTATCACTCCAATGATTTTACACTACTGATTAATTTCAATACAACCACATTTAAAACATCTTTATCTCGTGATCTATAAATTTATTTACATTCCGCTACTATAAGGGGAATAATTTAAAATCGGTCACTTGTTTCAAAAGGTCCATTGGAGTGTCCCAATTTTTTTTTTTTTTTATTAAAGATCCATCAAATTCTCTCAATTTCAGATTACTTTTTCTCAATTTCATTTTATTCAACTGTTCCCAGAAATTTTTTGGGATCAAAGTGACTTCACTTCCCGTATCCACTTGCATTGGAAATGACATGACCTTTAATTTAAATCTTTCAAAATAATTATTTTCCTTAGGTATTTATATTGAAAAATATCAACAATTATTTCTTTTTTCCAATTATCTTAGAACTACTACATCGAGTCCATAGCTAAATCCACTGCTAAGTATGTTGGGTCACTGTGTCGGGCCAGGATGTTTTTTCCGCCTGAATCCATCCTGCATATATACAAATCAACCATTCGTCCGTGCATGGAATACTGCTGCCATATATGGTAAGGCGCCCCTGCCATTCATCTCAGTGTTCTCGACAGGCTCCAAAGGAGAATCAGTAATATGATAGGGACTGACTTGGCAGCTCGACTACAGCCACTTCCCCACCGACGAAATGTGGCCTCCCTTTGTCTGTTTTATAAATACTTTCATGGCTTCTGCTCGAACAAACTGAAGTCACTGGTGCCTCCTCAACAGGTGTTTACTCGTGCAACCAAATTGGCAACTAGGTCCCACCCATTCACAGTTAGGTTAGCTAAATGCAGACGATAATTCTACTCCTGCAGCTTTTTCTCTCTCACTTCCCGCCTGTAGAACTCGCTCCCATATTCTTGTCTTCCTGACGGCTACAACCTCCAGTAATTTAAATGCAAGGTCAATACTCATCTATTGACTCTATCCACTTGACTCTAGTTCTTTCCCCACCCTGTATATCCTTTCCTTTCTCTCCACCTTTGAAACTGTCATCACACCTGTATTCCCATCCTTCTCTTGCTCCTTTCTAACTGGTTCGTCTTCCTCTTCACTCTCTTCTAATTAATCTTTTTACACTTATGTAGCCCCCTGCACATCAGTGGCATTACCGCCTTGTCTGGGGTGATACGATTAAAAACAAAAAGAAAAGGAAACGTACATTTCATGTCAGGAAGAGCAAGCTGAGATTTCTTGGGCATATGATAAGGAAAGAGAGCTTGGAAAATCTGACACTCACAAAACAGATTGAAAGCAAGTGGGACAGAAAAAACAACGCATATCATACTTAGTGAGCTTGAGTAAATGGATGGCGTAACAGTAGGAGAAATAATAGAAAGACAAAGTTTATTTAGAGCTTCAAGAGACGGGAAGTTGTGGAGAGCCATACTCACTCAACAGATAGAAAGCAAAAGGGACAGAAAAAAACAACGCATATCATACTTAGTGAGCTTGAGTAGATGGATGGCGTAACATTGGGAGAAATAATAGAAAGACAAAATATATTTAGAGCTGCAAGAGACGGGAAGTTGTGGAGAGCCATACTCACTCAACAGATAGAAAGCAAGAGGGACAGAGGAAAAGAACGCATCTCATACTTAGTGAGCTTGAGTAAATGGATGGCGGAACCGACAGGGCTTAAAAGTGTAAATAAGTAGCTTAACACCCTTAATCAGGGGGGCGTTGTTACAAAGACAGGATGGACCAATCAAAACAAAGTAATCTCCGGTCTGAAGAATATCAAAATAGACACATTGTATTATAATTTTTTTGTTCACTGAATAATTTGTATAATATCGATTATAAAATGGTGTGATTATTATTATTGAAAATGGTGTGGTAATTGTGATTACAACAGATTATTATTAAAATGGTGTGGTAATTGTGATTACAACAGATTATTATTAAAATGGTGTGGTAATTGTGATTACAACAGATTATTATTAAAATGGTGTGGTAATTGTGATTACAACAGATTATTATTAAAATGGTGTGGTAATTGTGATTGCAACAGGTTATTATTAAAATGGTGTGGTAATTGTGATTGCAACAGATTATTATTAAAATGGTGTGGTAATTGTGATTGCAACAGATTATTATTAAAATGGTGTGGTAATTGTGATTACAACAGATTATTATTAAAATGGTGTGGTAATTTTGATTGCAACAGATTATTATTAAAATGGCGTGGTAATTGTGATTGCAACAGGTTATTATTAAAATGGTGTGGTAATTGTGATTGCAAAAGATTATTATTAAAATGGTGTGGTAATTGTGATTGCAACAGATTATTATTAAAATGGTGTGGTAATTGTGATTACAACAGATTATTATTAAAATGGTGTGGTAATTTTGATTGCAACAGATTATTATTAAAATGGCGTGGTAATTGTGATTGCAACAGGTTATTATTAAAATGGTGTGGTAATTGTGATTGCAAAAGATTATTATTAAAATGGTGTGGTAATTGTAATTGCAACAGATTATTATTAAAATGGTGTGGTAATTGTGATTACAACAGATTATTATTAAAATGGTGTGGTAATTGTGATTACAACAGATTATTATTAAAATGGTGTGGTAATTGTGATTACAACAGATTATTATTAAAATGGTGTGGTAATTGTGATTACAACAGATTATTATTAAAATGGTATGGTAATTGTGATTACAACAGATTATTATTAAAATGGTGTTGTAATTGTGATTGCAACAGATTATTATTAAAATGGTGTGGTAATTGTGATTGCAACAGATTATTATCAAAATGCTGTGGTAATTGTCATTGCAACAGATTATTATTAAAATGGTGTGGTAATTGTGATTGCAACAGATTATTATTAAAATGGTGTGGTAATTGTGATTACAACAGATTATTATTAAAATGGTGTGGTAATTTTGATTGCAACAGATTATTATTAAAATGGCGTGGTAATTGTGATTGCAACAGGTTATTATTAAAATGGTGTGGTAATTGTGATTGCAACAGATTATTATTAAAATGGTGTGGTAATTGTGATTACAACAGATTATTATTAAAATGGTGTGGTAATTGTGATTACAACAGATTATTATTAAAATGGTGTGGTAATTGTGATTACAACAGATTATTATTAAAATGGTGTGGTAATTGTGATTACAACAGATTATTATTAAAATGGTATGGTAATTGTGATTACAACAGATTATTATTAAAATGGTGTTGTAATTGTGATTGCAACAGATTATTATTAAAATGGTGTGGTAATTGTGATTGCAACAGATTATTATCAAAATGCTGTGGTAATTGTCATTGCAACAGATTATTATTAAAATGGTGTGGTAATTGTGATTGCAACAGATTATTATTAAAATGGTGTGGTAATTGTGATTGCAACAGATTATTATCAAAATGCTGTGGTAATTGTGATTGCAACAGATTATTATTAAAATGGTGTGGTAATTGTGATTGCAACAGATTATTATTAAAATGGTGTGGTAATTGTGATTGCAACAGATTATTATCAAAATGCTGTGGTAATTGTGATTGCAACAGATTATTATTAAAATGGTGTTGTAATTGTGATTGCAACAGATTATTATTAAAATGGTGTGGTAATTGTGATTGCAAAAGATTATTATCAAAATGCTGTGGTAATTGTGATTGCAACAGATTATTATTAAAATGGTGTTGTAATTGTGATTGCAACAGATTATTATTAAAATGGTGTGGTAATTGTGATTGCAACAGATTATTATCAAAATGCTGTGGTAATTGTGATTGCAACAGATTATTATTAAAATGGTGTGGTAATTGTGATTGCAACAGATTATTATCAAAATGGTGTGGTAATTGTGATTGCAACAGATTATTATCAAAATGCTGTGGTAATTGTGATTACAACAGATTATTATTAAAATGGTGTGGTAATTGTGATTGCAACAGATTATTATTAAAATGGTGTGGTAATTGTGATTACAACAGATTATTATTAAAATGGTGTGGTAATTGTGATTACAACAGATTATTATTAAAATGGTGTGGTAATTGTGATTACAACAGATTATTATTAAAATGGTGTGGTAATTGTGATTACAACAGATTATTATTAAAATGGTGTGGTAATTGTGATTACAACAGATTATTATTAAAATGGTGTGGTAATTGTGATTACAACAGATTATTATTAAAATGGTGTTGTAATTGTGATTGCAACAGATTATTATTAAAATGGTGAGGTAATTGTGATTGCAACAGATTATTATCAAAATGGTGTGGTAATTGTGATTGCAACAGATTATTATCAAAATGCTGTGGTAATTGTGATTGCAACAGATTATTATCAAAATGGTGTGGTAATTGTGATTGCAACAGATTATTATTAAAATGGTGTGGTAATTGTGATTACAACAGATTATTATTAAAATGGTGTGGTAATTGTGATTGCAACAGGTTATTATTAAAATGGTGTGGTAATTGTGATTGCAACAGATTATTATTAAAATGGTGTGGTAATTTTGATTGCAACAGATTATTATTAAAATGGCGTGGTAATTGTGATTGCAACAGGTTATTATTAAAATGGTGTGGTAATTTTGATTGCAACAGATTATTATTAAAATGGTGTGGTAATTGTGATTGCAACAGATTATTATTAAAATGGTGTGGTAATTGTGATTACAACAGATTATTATAAAAATGGTGTGCTAATTGTGATTGCAACAGATTATTATTAAAATGGTGTGGTAATTGTGATTGCAACAGATTATTATTAAAATGGTGTGGTAAATGTGATTACAACAGATTATTATTAAAATGGTGTGGTAATTGTGATTGCAACAGATTATTATTAAAATGGTGTGGTAATTGTGATTGCAACAGATTATTATTAAAATGTTGTGGTATTTGTGATTACAACAGATTATTATTAAAATGGCGTGGTATTTGTGATTACAACAGATTATTATTAAAATGGTGTGGTAATTGTGATTGCAACAGATTATTATTAAAATGGTGTGGTAATTGTGATTGCAACAGATTATTATTAAAATGGTGTGGTAATTGTGATTGCAACAGATCATTATTAAAATGGTGTGGTAATTGTGATTACAACAGATTATTATTAAAATGGTGTGGTAATTGTGATTGCAACAGATTATTATTAAAATGGTGTGGTAATTTTGATTACAACAGATTATTATTAAAATGGTGTGGTATTTATGATTACAACAGATTATTATTAAAATGGTGTGGTAATTCTGATTGCAACAGATTATTATTAAAATGGTGTGGTAATTGTGATTACAACAGATTATTATTAAAATGGTGTGGTAATTGTGATTACAACAGATTATTATTAAAATGGTGTGGTAATTTTGATTGCAACAGATTATTATTAAAATGGTGTGGTAATTGTGATTGCAACAGATTATTATTAAAATGGTGTGGTAATTGTGATTGCAACAGATTATTATTAAAATGGTGTGGTAATTGTGATTACAAGAGATTATTATTAAAATGGTGTGGTAATTGTGATTACAACAGATTATTATTAAAATGGTGTGGTAATTGTGATTACAACAGATTATTATTAAAATGGTGGGGTAATTGTGATTGCAACAGATTATTATTAAAATTGTGTGGTAATTGTGATTGCAACAGATTATTATTAAAATGGTGTGGTAATTGTGATTGCAACAGATTATTATTATAATGGTGTGGTAATTGTGATTACAACAGATTATTATTAAAATTGCGTCGTCATTGTGATTACAACTGATTAACTATTATTTCTTAAATATTTTTCATTTCCTCAATAATTTTCGATTCTCATTTTTTATAATTTCCCCGTTAATATATAATAATCATTTTTATTGTTATTCTCTTCTATCATCTTTTCTTTCAAATTTCTCTTCTAATTAATCTTTTTACACTTATGACCTGCTGGGACCCACAAAGACGAAATAAAAACCCGACACTAAAAGCATCGCCAGTTGAGAAAGCACGAGCAGTAATTAGCACGTCCCTTGACCTCGTCAAGCGATCCACTATGCTCGCCTCGCCTGTCCCTCTCGCCTTCTTCTTCGCTGGTAGCGCTCACTAGCGGCACACTTCAGAACCTGCCTAACTAAAATTACCTCTATGAAATCTCCCCACTAGCCTCCACCCGAGACAAGTAGAACTGTTTTGCAAATTTTTTCTCGTAGCTCTGAACTTCACCGTTGCGGACCTATGAAAAACGTCGCTTATCCTAATTAATTAAATATAATAGCATGACTGCCAGTAAGTGATAATTAGTCAAATAATTTCTAAAAGAATTAACTAATCAGAAGCTTTAATTAGATACCCATTTCACATAATATATATGTATAATCACATAACACACACACACACACACACACACACACACATATATATATATATATATATATATATATATATATATATAGGAAAGAATATTAATAAAAAGTTTTGAATTTAAAAATGTACTTTTTTTGAACAGTATTTGTTTATTTTTATTATATTTTATATTTCAGACCGTCCTCGGTCCTTCATCAGAAACAAGTGATTTTTAAATTTAGGTGTGTTGAATCTTTACAAATATTTCAATAAGTAAAATTTTTTTTCAGATATTCCAAGAAATTTTTATCTAAAACAAACAGACTTTCTCTACGGACGTGCTGCATGTTGTGAACAAACACACCACGTCATGTAAACAAAAAATATTCGGACGCTATCGTGAAATACGTTTCTAATTCAAATTTAAAAATCACTTGTTTCTGATGAAGGACCGAGGACGGTCTGAAATATAAAATATAATAAAAATAAACAAATACTGTTCAAAAAAAGTACATTTTTAAATTCAAAACTTTTTATTAATATTCTTTCCTATCCATATTAAGACAGTATACGTGGATGATCATCACTATATATATATATATATATATATATTTTAATTCAGATACTTTAATCCAAGCGAAAAAATCAGGAAGGTAAATTCCAAAAACCCGATCTTAATTAATATTAAAACTTTTATTTTAATATTAAAAAATGATACAGGAAGAAAGCTCCATGTAATAAAATATTACAGAGCAAATATAAATTAAAAAAGGATTAATTCAATGATGTTGGATGATCATTTCGATATGAAAATCCCCACGGGGGATAACACATCACCTCAGCAACAGAAAAATAAATGATTAAGGAACAAAGAAAATATTTGCAACGTTCAAAACATTAATTTAAAATAGTGCTCAATATAAAAATAGAGCTATGAATGTTTATTATTAATTATACTTTAGAACATGTACAAACTACAAACTACTACAAAATTGTACATTTTGTTTCGACATTGAAAGAACGATGTCTCATCAGGTAGTTAATGATGGAAAACGTTATCATATTATATTATTTATTACAGCATGTAGTTTTTACAGGTTTTAAATAATAATAATAATAATAATAATAATAATATATATATATATATATATATATATATATCCTTAAAAAGAGTAGACGTCATTTTGTTTTCCCAAACCCGAGGAACCTTTCAGCCAACACTTGTCAAGGGTTTCATTGGCACAAAATTACAAAGGAGTAAAGAAGAGGACAAGACCAAAAAAAAAAAAAAAGGGAATACTTGCAATACTGGGAGAAGATGGAATTCGTTTAAAAATAAATTCATTGAAAAATATTAAAATGTGAGGGGGGTGTAAACATATAATTCCACAAGAGTGAAATAAAAAAGAAAAATGTTACACTCACAAACTCGCCAGTAATTGTAAGGAGCGCAGGAACTGCTCTTTCTGCCTGCACAGACTCGGCTGCTGGATTTTTAGGCAAATGGCCTCCAAAACACGTAAATGGTATGCCGATCGAGCACTGTGCAGGACAGAAAACCAATTGTCCTCATAAGAGGAGGCACAATCTTGACTATCCAGCAGGTGTTGGCCGATTGCTGAATCCAACACAGCTTGAGTTGTTCTTATATTCCTATGAGAATCGCCTAAACGTAAATTCGCGGGGACATGCTGCGCAACCCGCGTCTCCAACCTCAGATTGGTTCGTCCTATATATGCTGCATCGCAACAGCACTTAAATTTGTACACAACAGAACTTTTACGAAAATAGGACAACCGATCCTTAACGAAAGATGGAAACGCGGGCTTTGTCTTAAAAAAAATAGATTCATATTGCTAAACGCCACTGCAAATAACCTAATCTGAGGAAAAATAGAAACCGATTAGACCCTGTAACTCCAGTGGGTCTAAAATTGACTGTATGGTAAAAGAAAAACAACGAAAGCAGTTGTTTTAATTATTTTGCATAAGGGTTTAAGCCACACCCATTGTCTTAACGTACCGTGAAATCGTAGAAATTTGACGAGTTGGAATAAGATCGATAAAATGATGGTGATCTCAACTCTTTCTGAAAAAAAACAACACATTCTGACAACCTAAGCAGGAAAGAAATCAACAATTCTTTTCTTGCAAAAGTTTTTTTATCATTATTTTATTTTATTTTATTTTATTTTCACCTGATAAAATGACTTTTCCGAATTTCTTGCATTTTTACAGAATATTTACTGACTCAGCTATTTTCCATTTTAAAAATATTCAGGAATGACTAGGAGAATTTTCATTCATGAAAAGGTTCTCGTGTTTATAAGACAGCTTTAAAATATTGTTAAGAATATATTTCGTGTGTTTGTGTTGGTTTTTTTATTTGCAAATGGCGTGTATTTCTATGATAGTTTATATTTCAAATTATTAAAGAGATCTTGCTGCCAGAAGCAAGCCTAATATGGTGAAAAAACAGGAATTTTTTTTTAAATCAGTATCTTAGAAGAAAAACAACAAATAAAATTTTTATGAGTAATTTCAAAGATATTTAATATAGACACGTAAAAAAAAAAACGATGCTTCAATTTTATAAATGAATCTTTAAAAATAAAAAAATCACCCTTGAAATATTTATTTTAGTTTTAATTCCAAGCGAATAGATTAAATCTAATATTTCCAAGAACTAAAATAATTTGCTTTATTTTAAACTGAATTTAAGCTGATGGAAATTATCTGTTTTTTCTTTTTGAAATCGCATAATTATTTTCATTAAAAAAAAATCTTTAAAAAATAAAACATACTTTTCCGAAACTTTATTTAAGGAAGATTCATTGATTTAATGTTTAATTAATCTATATTAAAATACATATTACTTGCCTTTGGGTTAAAATATCGCAGAAAAGCATTTTTAACTCGTAGATATGTGTTTTAGGAAGCGTTGACTTATCGACACGCTCATGGCGAGGATATTTATCTAAGGAGGAAATAATCATGTAATAATTCTGCTTATTCCTTCCTTAGTTAGTTACTTAGTTCCTCCGTCCGTTACGCCACGCTCTCTACGCGAGCTTTTCCTTCATCTTTATCTCTTTACTCTTCTCAGCCTTTCTATCACCTTCGCCAAACGGAAGGGTAGTAAAGAGTGAGAGAGTAGGAGGAGAAAGCCTATAGCATTACCGTATCAGTAGCAGCTTAAGCTGGTGGTTCTAGCAGTAATTGTGTGTGTGTATATGTGTGTGTACTGTAAAATGTAATAAAAATAGGTAGGTTTGTTGTCGTATCCCGCGACAAAATTTCTGGCCTCTACACCCTTGGCCATTACTCAGTTGTTTTTTTCTGTTTACAATGGACACAGGAGCCATGATTTTTCAGTAGTAAAAAAAACAAAACATTCTCTCTTTCAAAATCTCTCACAACATAGCGTACAGTATTTTGGTTATGGTCTGTGCATACGCCGCTTAATATTAAGATTACAGTAAAATAGCTTCTCTGGACATTATTTTTATAGATATTTTAATAAAATTACACTCAGTGTTATCGTTATTTTATTGTCCAATACCTTTATGTCTGAAGATGTTACATTCATTTGTAGTATGACAAATTAAAATTTTTCCAAAAAATTATAATAATCCTTCCGTGGAAATTCCACGGGTTCCACTAGTAATATAAGATTTTTTCAGTAAAATAACTTTTATGGACATTACTTTGAGATATTTTAATAAAACTACACTCTGTATCATCGTTATTTTCTTATCCAATACCTTTATGTTTGAAGACGTTACTATCATTTGTAGTATGTCAAAGTAAAATTTTTCTAGGAAATCATAATTATCCTTCCGTGGAAATTCCACGGGTTCCGCTAGTATATATATGATTATTCTTAAAATAATGTGCAATTTATGAATCAACTTATATTTTCGAATTAAAGTACTTAAACAGGAGAAAAGGAGAAATGATTTTCTTCTTATGATTTTATTTTTTCTTCTTCTTTTTGTTTTTCTTCTTCCTCTTCTTTTTCTTCTTTTTCTTCTTCTTCTTCTTCTTCTTCTTCTTCTTCTTCACATTATTATATTATCATTATTATCGTAACTATTATTATTATTATTATCATTATGCTTTTTGTGTTTCTTCTCCTTCTAATCCTTCTTTTCTTCTTCTTCTTCTTCTTCTTCTTTATCTCCTTCTTCACATTATTAATATATTATGATTATTATTATCGTTACTATTATTATTATTATTATCATTATTTATGATTATGCTTTTTGTGTTTCGTTTCCTCCTAATCCTTCTTTTTTTCTTCTTCTTCTTCTTCTTTTTTCTTCTTCTTCTTCTTCTTCTTCTTCTTCGTCTTCTTCTTCACATTATTATCATACTATTATTATTATCGTTACTATTAATGCTTTTTTTGTGTTTCTTCTCCTTCTACTCTTTCTTTTCTTATAATTCTTTTTCTTCTTCTTCTTCTTCTTCTTTTTCTTCTTCTTTTTCTTCCTCTTCTTCTTCTTCATCTCCTTCACATTATTATTATATTATGATTATTATTATCATTAATTTTATGATTATGCTTTTTGTGTTTCTTCTCCTTCTAATCCTTCTTTTCTTCTTCTTCTTCTTCTTCTTCTTCTTCTTCTTCTTATTATTATTATTATTATTATTATTATTATTTTCTTCTTCTTCTTCACATTATTATTATACTATTATTATTATTAATATTATCGTTACTATTAATGCTTTTTTGTGTTTCTTCTCCTTCTACTCTTTCTTTTCTTATAATTCTTTTCCTTCTTCTTCTTTATCTTCTTTTTCTTCCTCTTCTTCTTCCTTTTCTTCTTCTTCTTCTTCACATTATTATTATATTGTGATTATTATTATCGCTACTATCATTATTATTATCATTATTTTTATGATTATGCTTTTTTGTGTTTCTTCTCCTTCTAATCCTTCTTCTTCTTCTTCTTCTTCTTCTTCTTCTTCTTCTTCTTCTTCTTCTTCCTTATTATTATTATTATTATTATTATCATTATTATTATTATTATTATTATTATTATTTTAACATATTTTGTGCCGTGTCCCTCCAGAATGTGGGTGATTATGATTTTCTATTATTTTAACGCTGAAAAGAAAATAAAACAAAAACGTAGGAAACAAACATATTTTCTGATGTGACTTCAATTCGTTCTGGTCATTAAAAAGCCATTATGTTATATAGCAATTAAATGAAAAGCAGCTTTTACTGATTCTCGCGATAGCTCAGTTGGTAGAGCGGAGGACTGTAGTTGAGATATATTTGCCAGTGATCCTTAGGTCGATGGTTCGAATCCGTCTCGCGAGATTCTTTTTTCTTTTTTTTAAATTCGTTTCTCAGAATATTGTCGATCACGGCTCCTTAAATTAGTCAAAATAGAAACACTAAGTACAAAAGAAGCATCTGCAATGTAACTGGTCCTGACTTGGCATCTCAACTTCAGTCACTTTCTCACCGTCGTGTCGTGGCTTCCCTCCCTCTTTTCTATAACTATTTTCATGACAACTGCTCAGATGAGCTTTTTTTTCTGGTGCCCCGTTCCCCTGAATTTAAGCATGCGTTGTGGTCCAGTGGATATCGGCTCGGAACGAGAAACCGGGGAGCCGAGGTCGAAACCAGTTGAATCCATTGTATTAACTTACGCGCAAATACTCTTGGGAAAGGTATTAATCCGTCTCTTCCTTCCAGTTATGGGTTAAATAGCAGAACAGATTAGTCGGCAACCAGTCTACCGTAGAAAGCAATGGCAACCTGCTGCGGGATAATCTTCTGCCCAGTCAGTCATGTCTCTTTCGAGACATGATCGCCCAAGCGTGTATCACGTATGGCACTTAACTGACTGACTAAATTGGCATCTAGGTCCCACACTTTTACCGTTGAAGTAGTGATATGCAACTCTCACTTCTACTCGAACAGTTTCTTTTCTCGCACTTCCTGCCTTCTTGCTTCCCTGATAGCTAAAATCTTGAAAAGTTTAAATGCAACGTCAGTTGCTATCTTTTATTTATTTATTATTTTTTTATCCCGTTAATCTTTTATCTTTTCTTTAATACTCGTGTAACCATTCTTTTCTATCACTGTAACACCCCTACGCACTAGTTATGGGTTAAATAGCAGGAGAGATTGGGTTCTGTAGCCTTGGTTGGCAACCAGTCTACCGCAGAAAGTAATAATATTAACTTACTGCGGGAAAGTAATAGTAACTTACTGCCCAGTCAGTCATGGCTCTTTCAAGACATGATCGCCCAAGAGTTATCATAAATGGCATGTAACGTAACTGATTTACCCGAATCGCCCCATAAAGGCGGAATGTGGCACAAGGCCAATTTTTACGTGGTATATTTCGTGCGCGTGAGCTTCTGCAAAAGTTCCCCGTAGAACCCCCCGCATAAGTATTTTTTTAGTTAAGTTATAATCGATTATAGAAATGTATAGATGTTCAGGGTTCGTAATTTGAATGATTTAATGCTTCATTCAAGAATAAAAATGCTGATTCTAAAATCGGATATTATTTTCCGGATAATATTCAGGTGTACACTTAAAAAAGAAAAAAAAAAACTAAAGGTTATTTTAATCAAGCAATATTAAAAAAAAAAAGTCATCAAAAATGTTATCAAAACTTAGCTATATAAGCAATTTAAAACATTGAAATGTTTGCCGAGGTTTATATTATCAAAGATACACAATATTTCAACTTTAATAGCGGAAAGATATAGTAAAATATATGTTAGCGATAATCTAATCGAAAGCCATTATTATGATGTTATTTACTGGCAGGATGTAATTGAAAACGAAAAATAAATGTGGACTAGAAAATTTTAGCGAGTGTTCGCTTGTGAAAAAATTTTTTCTCTTTTTACTTTCTTTTATATTTTGCTAGAATAACTGGGTCTGAATTCAGTTCCATATCAATTTTCGGAAAAACAAAAACGAAAATACATGAAGGAAAAATAAACAAATTAAATTGAGAAAATTTAAGCAAGCAGACGACAAATAGTCGCCATTTTCAAGTTTGCCCGGTAAAGGCAACACTCGCCTAAATATAATGTTAGGCTTGCGAATGATTAAATGCAATCGAATAATCGTGTCAGTCCTTATTAGCTTAGCGTTTAACTCAAAAATCGTGACAGATGAAGACGAAAAAAGAAATCTCTGTTCAGCGTGATAAAAATGCTACTCCTCGCTGAGAAAGTCAAGCAATTTTTACACAATACTGTAGTTAAAACACCGTCAGTGTGGATCTCGCGATAGCTCAGTTGGCAGAGCGGAGGACTGTAGAAGGTGTCTAAAGTCTGTTATCCTTAGGTCGATGGTTCGAATCCGTCTCGCGAGATGTTATTTTTATTTCTTTCCGCGGATTTATTTTACGCCCACTATTTAAAAAAAAAATAATTGCTAGATCACGAATTTCATCTCATTACATAACACGCCACTTGTATTCGTATATTTTTTAATATCTATGAATTTCTGCTGAACTGGAATTATTTATTTTGCAATGGCGACACCAGTTGACAGTATCTTTAGAATGGCGAACTGTTGATAACTGCTTTCGAAGTTGACGCCTGAAAAGACCGCTTGTTTCAAAGGGAAAGATTTATTACAGAAATAATAATAGAAAAAATATATTTTAAGACACAAATGCGAAAAAAAATTATAATAAGTCATGGTTGGAGGGAGAAGAGATGGATTATTATCATAAGTAAAAAGTATTAATTAGTGGGGGATCAGTTTATGACTTCATAACAATAGAAAACCAGTCTCCCACTTTATGACCAGTAGAAGCTTTATTTATTTCTCCAATTATATTCAGTCAGTCAGTCAGTCCAGTGACATACGTAATACACGTTTGGGCGATCATGTCACTCAAGAGACATGGGTAGAACATTTTTTTCAGTAGGTTGCCACTAGCTTTCTGCGGTAGACCGGTTGACAACCAAGGCTATAGAACCCACTATGTCCTGTTATTTAACCCATAGCTGGAAGGAAAAGATGTATTAATACATTTTTTACGGATTTGCGCGCAAGTGAATACAACGAATTCAACTGGGATTCGAACTCGGCTTTATATTTATTGCACCACAAAGCACATCCTACGAATAAAATTAATTGACCATTATAACGTGTATTTATATTTATATGTAGGGTTTGATACACACACACACACACACACACACACACACACACACACACACACACACACGCACGGTCATTCAGCGTTCACGTGATAACCTTAGTTTCCCACGTTCCGGCATGCCAAATAAAATTCGGGAGCGTCACGTGTTGGACCAGTTAGGATTCTGTCCCGGGCAAGAGCAAACATGTCTCCCAAACTCACACATACACACGCGCACTAATTGCGGGTAGCAATTAGTGGCGCAAATTTTTATTTCTCACCAGCATGCACACACAACGCTAGAAAACTCCAATTGGAAACAGGCATTACATTAACTTCATTCAAACTGAACTTTAACGTTTACGTTTTTCTTCAGACAAAGGGAAAGAACTTTTCTTTCCTGATTTGATTTGCATGCTTTCAACTCTATGTAACCTTTGTTAATATATTGTTGTTCTGGTCACTTTCGCCTTTTCGTGTTTCCTTTATTTCCTGCTCTATTTCATGACACAAGTTACGCTGGGTCGATAAATAAGTCATGGACACATCGTCCTCTACATATATTTAACTTGCAAGTAATCTTTAAAATTTAAGAAAATATTTCAAGTAAATTCATGTTTTATAAAAATTTATTATTTGGCTTTAAATTTACTTTAGTTACTGCTCTTATTTTCTGATTCTGTCGTACTAGCAGTATAGCCCAGGGTTGCTCGGGTGTAATGAAAGCTTTAAAACTAATCCATGGTCCTGGAGCTCAGACTCTTTGGACGTTGGCACGAAAGACTAAAAAGCAATAGTTGTTTCCAGTTAAAGCGAAACTGTAGACAGAAAGAAAAATGAACGGATGTAAGTCAAAATTTTGATGTCCTGGTATCGATATCAAATGTTTTTTTGTCGTAAACTGACTTTTGAAGGCTAAATAAGTTCTCTGAGTAAATGGTATCATGGCTGAGACTAAGAACTACAATTATACCTACTTAGAGCCAAACCCGAAGCAAAAATTAAAATAAAAGAGCTGAAAAAATACAGACATACAGGCAGATAAACAGACACACACGAACATCTTGCCTTTTATTTTCGATTTTCTGCACTCTTGTAAGAACTGCAGCCTTGAAACTTCTGAATATCGTTTCTTATGTCTTTGTCTATCAGTGTATCAAATTTGATTAAAATCGGACCACTCCTTCTATAACCCGATTTTTTCGATTATCGATTTTCGATATTTATCGGGGATACCTCGACACAAAACCTAGCTAAGAACACTTGCAGACGCTTATAGTACAACTGAGTAAATTTTCAAGAAAATCGGTTCGGCCGTTTCGGAGTCTATAGGTAACAGACACACACACACACAGGCACACACACAGACAAAGTTCCATTTAAGTTTAGATAAAGACGTCCGTATTTACAAAAATCGGCTCGTTTGTACAAACACGTAAAAATCAAAGATTATTTTAAAAACACCGTGTTTTGGCTTTTGTATAAAATGCCAAAAGCGTATTTGCATTTAGTCTCTAATAACTGTACATTTTTTCGTTGTATCAAATTTATTTTGCTTTAAATGGTGGCACTAGGTGGCAGTGTCTTCATAACAAAGGTGAAGTGTTTACAGATGTTTACGTAGCCAGAAAGGGGATAATGAGTTATTTTATAGACCATGAAGTGAGGAGATTGTTTTTCTGCCACAAAGTTAGAATCTCTATGAATTATGAATCCGTGTCACTTCAGGCAAAAGGAGAACGGATACTACTACAGTACATGTTGATAGTACCAGCTTCGAAGGTCGCAGTGAGAAAAGAATTGGGTTTCATCTTTATTACTTTTTTTAATATTTTGCCAAAATGAAATCGTGCGAGGCTCATCGATTTGCGAGCAACAAAAAATTAAAAAAATACAATTTTTAGGGCTAACGAAATTCTTCTTTTTCTTCTCTTTTTTCTTCTTATTTTTCTTTTTCTACAAATTATTTTTTCTTCTTCTTCAGAAGAAGAAGAAAATCACAAGAAAAAAATCGTAAGAAAAATATGAAAAAAATAAAAAGTAATAATAACAAAAATGAAATAAGAAGAAAAAAGAAAAAGAAAATATAATAATAATAATAATAATAATAATAATAATAATAATAATAAAAACAAGGCAGTCTCGCAGGCGTGAAGATCCACCTTGGAAAAGAAAAATACAAAAAGAAATCGAACAACTTAGAAGCGAACTATCAGTACCGGATGAAGTGAGTAGAGGAATAAATGTAAGAACTAGGAAAAGCAGAAGAGCCGAAAGAAAATATAACATCAGGAATGTAAATGAAGTCTTATCAAATAAAGAAAAAATAAAGCAAAAAATCCAACTGAAGGCTCAAAGAATAAGACGCTATGAGAAAAGAGCAAGATTTTACAGACAAAACAAGATTTTACAAACTGATACAAAGAGATTTTACAGGGAAATAGGTAAAAAAAGAATTGAAGTGACAGTACCTCCCAGAATGGAAGAAGTCACACAGTTCTGGGAAAAGATATGGGCTTGCCCTAACGAACTTAGCAAGGAAGTACATTGGATTACGCAAGAGATAGAACGAATGAAAAATAAACCCGAACAGACATGGTCTGGAATTACAGAAGATGATGGTAAATTTGCACTAAAAAAAGCACATAATTGGAAATTCCCAGGTATAGATAAAATTCCTAACTTTTGGCTATATTATTTAAATGCAGCACATAAAAAACTAGCCAAAGAACTTCAAGAAATGGTTGACGATCCCACTAAAATTCCTGCATGGATGACCAAAGGAATTACATTTCTTCTACCCAAGAATGGTGACACAAACAACCCGAAAAACTACAGACCAATTACATGTCTTCCGACAACTTATAAACTATTAACATCTATTTTAACAAAACAGACATATTTATTCTTAGAAAGAAATGACATGATACCGCTTGAACAAAAAGGGTGCAAACGTGGCTGTTATGGTTGTAAAGACCAATTGCTAATTAACAAAATGATCCTGGAAAACTGCTACAGTACAAAGAAAAATCTTAGTACTGCCTGGATAGATTATCGAAAGGCATTCGATAGTGTGCCACATTACTGGATTTTAAAGACTTTAAATATATACAAGATATCGCCCGTCATCATCAATTTCATCAAACAGTGCATGTCTATATGGAAAACAACCCTTTACCTCAATCATATAAATGGAACCTATAAGTCTGATGAAATAAACATCAAAAGAGGTATATTTCAAGGTGATTCTTTATCTCCCTTACTATTCTGCATATCATTAATAGCACTAACCAGTGAACTTAATAAGACAGAATGTGGTTATAAAATAGGCCAAAAGAAAATAAGCCATCTATTTTACATGGATGACTTAAAGTTATATGCTAAGAATGATAATGAGCTGGAAGGTCTTCTGCAAACTGTAAAATGCTTCAGCGAAGACATTGGAATGAAATTTAATTTGAATAAATGTGCTAAAGCTACAGTTTTACGTGGATCAATACAAGAAACATCCTCAATTAGATTAGACCCTGCTGTAACAATAAAAGAATTTAAACCAGAAGAAGCTTATAAATACCTAGGTGTAAATGAGAGCGAAAACATTCAGCATAAAAAAATGAAAGAAATAGTGCGTAAAGAGTACTATAGAAGGCTACGAATGATATTAAAAACTGAATTAAATTCACAGAACAGAGTTATGGCCATTAATAGCCTTGCAATCCCAATTGTCCAATATAGCTTCAACATCTTAAACTGGACTCTAAACGACATCAGGCGAATGGATGCTAAAACAAGAAAGCTTCTTTCTAAGCATAAGATGCATCATCCAAAGGCTGATGTAGACCGTCTATACGTACCCCGTAAAGAAGGTGGAAGAGGTCTTATTCAGCTGGAATTGTCATACAAGACAACAACTATTGGCTTACTAACATACATAGAAACAACAAAGGATTGGATGATACAATTAGTAAGGCAACATGAAGAAAGAAAGAAAAAATATTCAATAATAAAAGAAGGCAGTAAATACAAACAAGATTTACAGTTAGTAGATTCTGTAGAAAAGCAAAACAGAAGCCAAGAACCAACTATTGCGGCAAAAAATATGAAAATGAAAGCCAAAGATAAAGCTCTTGAACAGATGAAACAGCGCTGGTAAGACAAACCTCTGCATGGCCAATATCCAGAACGTGCCAATGAATCCAATGTTGACAAAGTTAATACTCATCGATGGTTACGTGCATCTGGATTAAAGTCTGAAACTGAAGGCTTTATTCTTGCAGCACAAGACCAAAGTCTTTTCACGAGAAACTTTCAGGCAAATATTATGCATAATAATATGGATCCAAACTGCAGATTTTGTGATAAACACCAAGAAACAATAGACCACCTAATCTCAGGCTGTTCTGTGCTTGCCCCAAATGAATATAAAAATCGCCACGATAGAGTTGGGCAATATTTACATTGGGCAATGTGAAAACATTATGGAAAAGCTGTAAACAAACACTGGTATGAACATCACCCAGCACCGGTTACAGAAATAGAAGATGTAACCATTCTATGGGATTACACCATCTACACAGACAGAAAAATTGAAGCAAACAGGCCAGACATTATTGTTAAAAACCAGAAGGAGAAAACTTGTCTATTAATTGATATGGCTTGTCCAGCGGATTGTAACATAGCAATCAAGGAATTTGAAAAACTGTCAAAATATAAAGACCTGGAAATTGAAATAGAAAAAAATGTGGAAATTGAAAACAAGAGTCGTGCCAGTGATAGTAGGTGCACTTGGAATGATAAAAAATGAAACAAAACAACACATTGAAAGAATCCCTGGAAACCCCAGCTTAAGAGATATACAAAAAATTGTCTTATTAAGTACAGCCCACACACTAAGGAAAACTTTATCTATGTAATGCTAGGGATGATAGGGAAGATAGAAAAACATGAAATGGAGTCATAACAACACGCTACGACCTGCCTTAGATCTCCCCGCAGACTTGATTGGTAGTGAGATCAAAGCAGAAATCGAAATATGATGAAAAATGATATCATCATCATCATCATCATCATCATCATCATCATCATCACCTTAGTGTGTGGGCTGTACTTAATAAGACAATTTTTTGTATATCTGTTAAGCTGGTGTTTCCAGGGATTCTTTCAATGTGTTGTTTTGTTTCATTTTTTATCATTCCAAGTGCACCTACTATCACTGGCACGACTGTTGTTTTCAATTTCCACATTTTTCTATTTCAATTTCCAGGTCTTTATATTTTGACAGTTTTTCTAATTCCTTCATTGCTATTATTATTATTTTTCTTCTTCTTCTTATTTTATTTTTATTATTATTACATTTTTTTTCATATTCTTCTGATGATTTTCTTCTTCTGATTTTCTTCTTCTTCTTCTTCTTCTTCTTCTTCTTCTTCTTCACATTATTATCATACTATTATTATTATCGTTACTATTAATGCTTTTTTTGTGTTTCTTCTTCTACTCTTTCTTTTCTTATAATTCTTTTTCTTCTTCTTCTTCTTCTTTTTCTTCTTCTTTTTCTTCCTCTTCTTCTTCTTCATCTCCTTCACATTATTATTATATTATGATTATTATTATCATTAATTTTATGATTATGCTTTTTGTGTTTCTTCTCCTTCTAATCCTTCTTTTCTTCTTCTTCTTCTTCTTCTTCTTCTTATTATTATTATTATTATTATTATTATTATTATTATTATTATTATTATTATTATTTTAACATATTTTGTGCCGTGTCCCTCCAGAATGTGGGTGATTATGATTTTCTATTATTTTAACGCTGAAAATAAAATAAAACAAAAACGTAGGAAACAAACATATTTCCTGATGTGACTTCAATTCGTTCTGGTCATTAAAAAGCCATTGTGTTATATAGCAATTAAATGAAAAGCAGCTTCTACTCATTCTCGCGATAGCTCAGTTGGTAGAGCGGAGGACTGTAGTTGAAATTGTTAGTGATCCTTAGGTCGATGGTTCGAATCCGTCTCGCGAGATTTTTTCCTTTTTTATTTTATTTAAATTTGTTTCTTATTTTCTCCTGAAAATGTTTATTTTCATGATTTCTTTTCTGTACTGCGTCCCCTCAGAATATTGTCGATCATGGCTCTCCAAAACTTCCTATTCTTCATCAATTTTCTCTCTAAGAAGATTTCTATCTTACTTCCCCCACTATTCACTCACACAAGTTTGTCTCTGGAGTGGCTGTCGGCTTTCCGCTATCTCTCCTCTTTTCAATATGCTGTGTGCGTGTTAAATATTCCAGACCTCCTCTTCTCGTTATGCTTTCAAAGAATATGTTTAGCTGTCTCTGAGCATAAGTGATCTTTGTGCTGCCATTTCTTTCAGAATTACTCTTTGCTTACTCATTCCGTCCAGCAAATTCTCAGTATCGTCCTGTTGAACTCCTCTTCTGTTGCCTCCGGTCTTTTCATCTGTTCCTAGATTGTTCAACCGTCGCTGTCATTTAAGAGGATTGACATTACATCGTAATCTAGCAATTTTTTTCTTTGTTTGTCAAGAAAATTTTCCTTTTCTCTTTACTTTGCTTAGCTTTCGGAATGCTTCTTTCGCTTGGCCAGTGCGACTTCGGATCTCGGTGTCACATACGTTAAAACGCTCCTCAGATCTTTAAATTTCTGTATGTTTTAATTTTGACATCTTCAATTTGTAACTCATAACTTGTGTCTTCTGTTAGTCCTTTTTTCTCGCTTTCTTCTCCTACCCTGTCTCGGAGGTTTTGTAGTTTCCTTTTTGAGTCAACCCTCAACACAGTGACATGTCAGTTAAGTGTCATAAGTGTTACACGCTTGGCCGATTGTGTCTCTTTCGACTCGTGACAGTCTAGGTAGATATTCCCACAGTAGGTTGCCATTTCTTTCTGCGGTAGACTGATTTCTGTCTTGTTATTCAACCCAAAGCTACAGGGAGAATATATGGATTCGTAGCTTTACCAAGCTACGTAAGGGAATTCAACTGAAAATCGAACCCTGCTCTCTGATTACCCATTCCGGGTCGATATCAATTACACCCCAGCGCACATCCACGTATCTTATATTGATACGCACACTTCTTGCCAGGCCTCCAGTTCTCTTAGGATAGTCTCACTGTAGAGATTGATTAAATCCGGGAAAAAAATCTTTGTCTAACGCCTCTCTCTAATTGTGTGTAGCTACTCAATTCGTTTGCTATACGAATACAGTTTGTTTATTCGCCTTGACACCAACAATATCCGCCATCTCTCTGTTGGGCGTGCATGTGTATTCGTGCAGCGATACAAATTTTGTAAGCTTCCTTGGAGTAACGTCGATCGCAGACAATGGTCGTAGGACAACTAATCAACAGTCGAGACAATAGTGTTTCTTCTTCTTCTTCTATGTGCCCTGTCCCTTCAGGACGTAGGCGATCATGGCTCTCCACGTCTCCCTATCCCTTGTGGCTCTTAGTATGTTTGCTCCTGTTGCTCCTGGCAACCTCCGTTCCGTCATCCACCTGATCAGTCCCTGCAAATATGTTATCCGCTGCCTTCCTCTGTCTCTCCTTCCTTCTATCTGTCCAGTCAGTAGGCGTGATAAAAATCTGATGTACTCACGGAGGACTCAATATTTTTCCAGAACAAAAAAATTTTATCATACATCCCGAAAATAGATTCATACTACTACACACCACAGCAAATGATCTAATCCGATTCTAATTTGTACAAGAGTGTGTAGCGTAGAGAGCTGGTTAATGTTTCTTTGATTCGGCCTTGTGTCATACTTAACCAAACTCCCTACAGCTTACAGGATTTATGCAGAATTATCATCAGAAGGTTGGTTGTCAGCAGTTGGAATATGTGGAATTGTGTGGAATAGCGTAAGAAGAATAAAATATACATTTTGTATTTTAAATAGAAATTTATTAAAGGGAAAGACTAACATAAGTTGTAAAAGTTAATGTTCAATTCGAAACATTATTAAGAGGTTAAGGGTAGAGTTTGTACAAAATTTTCGTAGCAGAAATTGTTGAAAAAGATAAGGAGAAAGAGAAAGAGGACAATGGCCGAGTCGCTTGAAGTCGAAATTACATTTTAGATGTGTGTCTCTCTTTCTCTGCTTCCATCTGAGTCTCTGACGCTGCGAAGTCATTCATATGTCCTTTTGAATTTCGCACTGGATCGCTAAGTCCTTTCAGGTCTTACAAGTCGCCCCCATTGGTTAAAAATCATTTTAACACCTACTTGCGAAATCTGGTTTCGACTTTTTCGTTAAGCAGATGGACAATCCTTTTTCTATTTGGAAAAACCATGATTTCACACGTCATGTGAATTTTTGAAGTGAAGAAGGTTGATTTTAATTAATTTCTTATCCGCTACAAGTGTACTTGTATTATAAAAGTCTTTCGAAATAAAAGAAAGTCGAAAGTCTCATCCACAGAAATATCAAGTTTCTAGCGGCCGAGTGCTAACTATTTATCAAAAAAGGTATTTACATACCTTCCGGTTTCTCTTTCAGATATTTGCTGCATGTTGAACGCAGAAGTTATCTCTGAAAAGGGCCAATATACCCAAAAATGGGTTAGCTAAATTATAAACAACCTTTAAAAATAGAGTTCATCTCTTGTTGAAAAATCTTTTCTGTGCCGTTGGATGGGAAGAATCGACGTCTGGTTGAATCTAGTATGCCTTTTCAAAGAAGTTGAAAGTTTCTCATGTGGCGAAGTAATTTGATTTTTTGTTTTTCGAAATCCGTCTAAAGTATACAGCTGCTTTGATTTTTTGATTTTTTGTTGTTTATTACGTTAATGTTCACCCTGAACAAGGCCCAAGTGTCACTCAATTGCAGGGGCCATATCAAAATCATTTTGGAAGTCGGTTAGGCAAAGCAGTGTTTCGCGGGAAGTTGTTCGACTGGGACTTCAGGCAGTTGGGCTATTATATCTCAAAAAAGACATGACTAAGTAAGCGGAAGATTTTCCCGCAGTAGTTTGCCATTACTTTCTGCAGTTGGTTGTCAACCAAGGCTATAGAACCCAATCTGTCCTGCTATTTAGCCCATACCTGAAAGAAGAGACGGCCTAATACCTTTCCCAAGGTTATTTGCGCGTGAGTTAAATTCAACGAATTCAACTGGAATTCGAACTCGCCTCTCCGATTTCCGAACCGATATCCATTGCATCACAACGCACATTCTTATTGACTGACTTCTCATTAATGTAATGACGGAAATAAGGGTTGTTCCCTACCGTGTATATAGCATGGTGGGTCTTTAGATGTAAAGGTCTGAATTAATTCACTTACGCACAAAAACCTTCTTCCTTCCAGTTATGGGTTAAATAACAGGACAGATTGGGTTCTATAGCCTTGGCTGGCAACTAGTCTACCACAGAAAGCAATGGCAACCTACTGCGGGATAATCTTCTGCCCAGTCAGTCATGTCTCTTTCGAGACATGATCGCCCAAGCGTGTATCACGTATGGCACTTAACTGACTGACTGACTGAATATAATAGTTGGAATCATGATTTAGGCTTATACTAGTCATAAAGTGGGGGATCGGTTTTCTATTGTTACGAAGTGATAAACTGACCCCCCTAATTACTACGTAATAATATAATGCATCTCTTCTTTGTCTAGCTATGAGACAAATAACAGAGTTCTATAGCCTTGGCTGGCAACTAGTCTACCACAGAAAGCAATGGCAACCTACTGTGGGATAATCTTCTGCCCAGTCAGTCATGTCTTTTTCGAGACATGATCACCCAAGCGTGTTTCACGTATAGAACTTAACTGGCTGATCTCCTCAAAAACATATTCCATGGCAATAGCGATAAAGTAGAAAGGCTTGCAATGTTTAGTCTGTTGGAAAAGAGCTGTAGTATGGAAAATATTTCAAAACCGAAAAGTGAATATTGGGTAATTCCACATCAGATATGACAGCAATAATCCATTTTGTATCTGATCAGGTTCTCGTAAAGACAGAGGATAGCAGAAGGAGCCAGGCGCAGGGACGAAATAATTTTACCAGTATCTTTAGTAATGGATCAGATATACGAGCTTCACTCAAGATGAACATATGTCCCATTGAGTGTCCAAGTTAATGGGCCTCCCTAAGAGAAAAACCGTTCATCTGTATCTCAATTGCTAATCTAAATTTATTTATAAATGGAACATTGTGTGTGTGTGTGTGTGTGTGTGTGTGTGTGTGTGTGTGTGTCCGTTACCTATAGACTCCGAAACGGCTGAACCGATTTTCTTGAAAATTTACCCAGTTGTACTATAAGCGTCTGCGAGTATTCTTAGCTAGGTTTTGTGTCGAGGTACACCCGATAAATATCGAAAATCGATAATCGAAAAAATCGTGTTATAGAAGGAGTGGTCCGATTTTAATCAAATTTGATACACTCATAGACAAAGACATAAGAAACGATATTCAGAAGTTTCAAGTTTGCAGTTCTTACAATAGTGCAGAAAATTGATAATATATATATATATATATATATATATATATAAGGCAAGATGTTTGTGTGTGTGTCTGTTTATCTGATTGTATGTCTGTATTTTTTCAGCCCTTTTATTTTACTTTTTGCTTTGGGTTTGGCTTTAAGTAGGTATAATTGTAGTTCTTAGTCTCAGCTATGATACCATTTACTCAGAGGACTTATTTATCCTTCAAAATTCAGTTTACGACGAAAAAGTTTATTTGATATCGATACCAGGAAATCAAAATTTGACTTACATCCAATTCAACTTTCTTTCAGACTACGGTTTCACTTTAACTGGAAACAACTATTGCTTTTAAGTCTTTCGTGCCAACGTACAAAGAGTCTGAGCTCCAAGACCATGGATTAGTTTTAAAGCTTTCATTACACCCGAGCAGCGTGGGGTTATACTGCTAAGCATTAACTAAAAGGAAAAGGTTCGAACATTATGCGTGACGCATTGAAGTAATTTTTATGGATTTTATATTTAAAAAGAATATATTTTCAAATAAACGCTCATCCAATTAAACTACTACAATTCGGATTTAAAATTCTATCATGATGCCGTCAGTGATGATTTTCTAAGCACAATTAAATATGGGACACCCAGTGAAAATCGAATTCACTACTCAATTGTAAGAGTTCTAACGAGACAAGCTTGCTAACCATTACACCATTTCGAGGCGCTGTTCATGATACCGTCAGTGAAGTGTATCGAATTAGGGGATACGATTAAACTGTTTTTTACGGTTTATCAACCTTTTTGCATGTTATTTTATGCCAGGATATTATTTTCAGATTATTTATACTGTTCGACCTACTGTCTTCTTTTTATTGCAATGTTTTTTCGGTCGAATGTCGAACCAAACACTTTATTTCGATCACTTGTGTATATCATTCTCGTTCCATGTACGATGTCACTTCCAGATGTCATGTAGTTATCTCCCTTTAACTCATCTCTCTAAGTTATTTTTTCACCACTGCTGAAGTCAGGTATTGAACTCACCACTCTTTGGTTCAAGTCACTGGGACTAACCAACACTTATATCCACTGGGCCATATGAATTATATGAATACTACCTCACCACAGAAGTACAGACAAATATTTATTTTAGGTTGTAAGAATTTTTTGGAGACGATAATTATTACTTCTTCTTCTATGTACCCGGTCCCTTCAAAACGTAGGCGATCATGGCTTTCCACATCTATCTATCTCTGGTGGCTCATAGCACGCTTTCTCCTGTTAAATCACGCAACCTACGTTCCGTCATCCACCTGATCAGGTCCTTCAAATATGTTATCCGCTGCTTTCCTTTGTGTCTTTTTCCCCTCTATCAAGCCAATTAGCATCAGGTTCTCCACGCTCTCCTTCCTCATTGCATGTCCCAGGAACTTTAGCTGTCTCTTCCTTTTCGTTTCCATCCTTTCCAAAACCTCATCGTTTCTCACATGCTCGATCCATGATATTCGCAGCATCCTTCTATAGAACCACATTTCCGTTGCTTCAAGTTTTTCCTTTATCTTTGAGGATATTGCCCAGCATTCATTGCCAAATTGAAGAACTGGCATCACATCAACAGGTGTTTACTCGTGCAACCAGACTGGCAACTGGGTCCCACCCATTCACAGTCAGGTTAGCCAAATGCAGACGACAATTCTACTCCTGCGGCTTCTTCTCTCGCACTTCCCGCCTGTGGAACTCGCTCCCGTATTCTTGCTTTCCTGACAGCTACAACCTCCAGAAATTTAAATGCAAAGTCAATACTCATCTACTAACCACTGGACTCTAGCTCGCTCCCCACCCCTGTATAACCCTCCCTTTCTCTCCACCTATGTATCTGTCATCGCACCTGCTATCTCAGCTTTCTATTGTTCCTTTCTAACTAGCTTGTACTCCTCACTCTTTTCTAATTAATCTTTTTACATTTATGTAGCCCCCTGCACATCAGTGGCGTTTCCGCCTTGCTCGGGGTGAAATGATTAAAAAAAAACAACAAAAAAAACATAGCAATTCAGGACTCTCTTGTTTGTTTCTAGCCAAATTGTCCTGTTTCTTTTTCGTTTTATTGATTAACCCATAGCGGGGAGGAGGAAAAGATTCAAACCTTTCCCAGTTGTATTTGCGATCAAGTGAATATAACGAACAAGACCGGCATTGGAACTCAGTTCAACAATTTCAAACCGTTATCCATTACACCAACCGCATATCCAAGCTAAGAAATATATTTCCAAAAAAACATGGTCACCCATCTTGGTACTGACTGATCAGTCTCGACATTGCTTAACTTCGGTGATTGTACGTGAACCGATGTTTTTAACGTGATATAGCCGTAAGCCTTAAACTGGAATAAAAAAAAAAAAGCAAATGATTGTATTTCCTGATTAATTAATGTTGTGGTAAATGTGTTAGACTTTATTAGCATTGTTTTTTAATGCAAAGAATGCGACAGGTGGAGATGAAAAAAAAAAAAACGTTTTCCCACGGTTTGTGAATGATGTCTATACAAACGCAGTTCTCGCGGATAATGTCAAAGCAGTTCTATTATAAAATCCTGTAGCTAATAAAAAACGCAGACGTTCGTCTCGTGAGTTCTATTAGTTCGAAATACTCGCTGGCTCGAACATGTCAGACTCTCCCTCTTCGGGCAGACAGGAAATCCAGACGACGACTACTTTGCCAAAGAGCAGAGTTTTTCGTCTGCGGTAAATAAACAACTCCCTATCCCACTTCTTCTTCTTCTATGTGCCCTGTCCCTTCAGGACGTAGGCGATCATGGATCTCCACGTCTCCCTATCCCTTGTGGCTCTTAGTATGTTTGTCCTGTTGCTCCTGGCATCCCCCGTTCCGTCATCCACCTGATCAGACTCTGCAGATATGTTATCCGCTGCCTTCCTCTGTCTCTCCTTCCTTCTATCTGACCAGTCAGTATCAGGTTCTCCAGGCTCTCCTTCCTCATTGCATGTCCCAGGAACTTCAGTTGTCTCTTCCTGATGCTCAGCATCAATTTCCTTTTTGTTGCCATTCTTTCTAACACTTCGTCGTTGCTTGTATGCCCCCTATCCCACTAATCTATAAGAAATTTTTGCCTTAGCATACGCTCTCGGCTTTCGCAATGTAAAAAACCGGCCTCGTACCACAAACCCCTTTGTAGAGACTAGCGGTAAATACCATACGGTCTCGGATTTTCCTAAGTAAAAAAAAAAAAAAAATACTGGTCTTGTGCCACATGCCTTTTTGTGGGGAGAAGCGGCAAACAGTGCGCTCTTGGATTTACCCACATAAAAAAAAAACCGGCCTTGTGCCACAACTCTCTTTGTGGGGAAGAGCGGTAAATACCATACGTTCTCGGATTTACCAACGTAAAAAAAAATAAAACTGTCCTTGTTCCCAGTGGCAATTGTGGAACTCTGAAAGTGGTGAGGGGGCACTTAGAAGCCGAGATTTTCATACTCCACCACTATCGTATACACAATTTAGAAATGAGTTTGTTGAGTATAAGTATGTTACTTCATTAAATTAAACGAATTAACTTTTCACTCATAGTAGTGGGGTTCTAATCTGTTTATGCCCTCTTTACCATTCTCAAGTTGTTGGAACACAAGAGAGGTTAATTTCAAAACAAAATCAATGTCAATACTAGCAGAAGAGTGTGATTTGTCTGCTTTAATTATTTCCCCCCTCTACGAAACGTTTTAGAAACACAAAAATGCGAAAATAAAATAATGTAACGAAATCAATCAAAATGCTGTAAGCGACACAGCCGTACAAAAATCAGCTAAAAAATTAATTTACGTTTTCGACAAAGTCTGATCATACGATCAAGAAGCTATTTTAAAATAAGGAAATAATTTAATTGGAGTAGATAGACTGAACTATCGCCCGGTTCACACTCCACCCACGTCTATTGAACAGGTGTAGAGGCTCATCTCTTGTTGCCTGTTTAGGATGTGGTTTCCGGCTTTCTCTTTTCCAATCTTTTCACTCTTACGTAGCCCCCTGCACACCAGTGGCCTTACAGCTTTGCCCGGGGTGATATGATTAAAAAAAAAAAAAATTAAATAATATAATTTCTCCATGACTATATGACTTAAATCTTTTTCTCTTCATGACATGTCTGTTTCAAAACAAAACCAAAGGGTTGATCCTAACGTCGTCAATACTAGCAAAACAATATAATTTGTCTTTGATTTTTTCCTCTACTTTTTTGAAGCAGAAAAATAAATGCAAGAAAAAATAAATGAGAAAATAAAATTAATCAATCAAAATAATTAAGGCAGCTAAAAAATTAACTTAAATTTTCTCCAAAGTCCGAAAATACGATCAAGAAGCTAGTTTGAAATAAGGAAACAATTTAAATAGTATCATTTCTCCATGACACTAAAAGAAAATGGAAAAAGTGCTGAAGATCAAATCTTATCAAAATCAGAGACTGATGAGTTTCATAAATTTTTGAAGCTTATAAAAGTGGGGGGAGGACAACCGAGGGGCCAGCCAAAATATTTGGGGGGGTGCTTGGTCCCATTCTGTACCCCCTTTAGAATCGCCACTATTGTGCCACATCCCTCTTCGAGAGAAGGGGCGATACCCTCTCGGATTTACCAACGTAAAAAACCGGCTTTGTGACATATCCCTCTTTTAGTGGAGGAACGGTAAATACCATACGCTCTTGGATTTACACAGGTAAAAAAATGGCCTTGTGCCACACCCCTGTCTGTGGGAAGGATTGATAAATGACGGCCACTCTCGAATTTCTCTTCGTAAAAAACTAGCCTTGTGCTATATGACTCTTTGTGGAGAGGAGCGGTAAATACTGCTCGTCTCGTGATAGCTTAGTTGACGGAGCAGAAGACTGTAGGCGTCAGTATGATGAAGTTGTTGTGCGGAGATCAATGTTTCGAATCCGTCTTTTGACAGCTTAATTTTTTTTTTTTTTGTATTTATTTTTTATATTCTCAATTTATTTTGGGATTTATTTTCATCTTATTTTTTACTCCTACAGTGCATTTTCTTTTCTTACAAACGTAAGACAGACTACGACATAAACGAAACAAGAATAATTAGTCATTTAAATAAAATGACGTCACCTATTATTGCGTTAGACCACGCCCACCGAAAAGTTTTTTTTTTTTAAATGAGTTTTCTAGCTTTTAAAAACTTTGGCAATTTTCTTTTTAATGTGTTACTGTTGTGAATTACAAAAATAAAATTAATTAACAGTATTTACATTATTCGAACTATTGTCCTCATCTTTGTTGACATTTGGACGACGTTTCAGTCGTTGTACGTTACAGCCTTCTTCAGGTGCTAAGAATTTCTAACCGAACCCTTTATTATAAGCACTGGGGTATATGAACTCCATTACTTGCGTAGTAGTAATGCCTCTGTTGGAAGTCATGAGTTACCTCCCTCTAATCCTGTAAGTTACTTGTTCACCACTGCAGTAGCTTGCTATTCAACTCGCATCTCTTTGGGTCAAGTCACAGGAACTAACCAACGTCTATATCCAGGCTACAGCTACCACTCCGGGTCAGTGTGGACCTCGGAATAAGCAGTTAAGAGGTGATACCGCTCTCCTTAAAACCTCAATTCTCCCGATCAGACGCCTTAATTCGAATATTGCAGTAACAAGATTAGGCATCAGGTGTACTTGTCAAAATGTTGTGATGAGACTGAATATTTATTCATGTAAAAATACATTGAATTATGGCACAAGGCCGAAAGTGGAGGGGTAGATGTTGCTACTCACTATCCTATACCTAGCTAAACACTATCACGGCTCATTCACTCATTACAATTTGCGCATTCACCACAAGAACCAATCCATCACCTCCCAATCTTTCATACACCACAATACCATAAACTTACAAGAGGCACCTAAAAAAGGGAGAAACTAACCCATGATAATAAAAATGCATTTATGTACAATAATATAATATATTTAAAACATTTAATGAAAGATGAACCCAAAACCAAACTAAATATACAAAAAATTTTAAACTAAAATAATAAACAATGTTAGTAAGACCCGTCCATCCCTCAAAAAAGAGCAGCCGCTGTATTCCGCCGAATGGCGGAATCAAGAAGCTATGTTGTGATGAGACTGTATCACTATTTTAATCATTTCCGTTGATTTAATTTAGTCAACTGTCATATTTAAATTGCTATCTTCTACCAGGGAGATGTGTCCAGTGAACAGAAACTGTATTTTTATGATTACTTCTTCTTCAACCTGACGTGCCTCATCCGGACGTTGGCGATCACGGCCCTTCGAAATGTCCTGTCCTTTGTAGTCTTTAATAAATTTTCTAGGTATGTTATCGCTTCTAAATCTGTTCAACCATCCATTTACCAAAATTCGCTAGGCAGATCATGCCTTGTTGCTGTGGAGTAAATAATATACCAACGGTGAATCAAATGAACTAGCCTAGAGATTTAAATAAATAACTCCAATGAATTTGGGGAAAAAAAAGACCGTTGCAGTCAGCCACTCTACTGTCTGACTCGAAACTGTCAAGCGCTCTGTTTTCAAGCAGAGAACGACTCGGTCGAAGTTCGGTCAACGGACTGAGATTCGGTTGAGAAAAAATAGACAAATCTCTATCTTCGGGCAGAGTTCGTCTCAGACTGGGCTTCGTCTACGGGCAGAGATTCGGCTGAGAAGATTAGACAATTTTGCGCTCGGTTTTGCGTATGCGTGAACTGAGTAAAAAATCTACCCTTGGCCCGAGTGGACTGGGCAAACTTTTAAACTTGTCCCGAGTGCAACCTTTAATGTTTCCCACATTAAACTCGACCTTGTGTCACATCTCTCCCCAGTAGAGAGGCGTGGTTAAATACCCGCCCATTGTAGACTTTTTGACTCGCATTTGTCAAAGTTCTATTTCTTCCGTTAGAGAACGACACAGTTCAGGCTCGGTCTACGGATTGAGACTCAGCTTAGAAAAAAAGAACTCTCTGTCTTCGGGCAGAGTTCATATCAGTCGGGACTGCTTCAACGGACAGAGACTTGGCTAAGAAGAATAGACAAGGTTTGTGCCCGATCTCGTATATGCGGCGTCTGGGCAAAAAATTAAGCTTTTCTACGTTAAAGACGATCTTCTGTTATATATCTTCTCAGGGAGAAACCATGGGTAAATACTAGCCGTTTGTACACAGGTAGTCTTCTTCTTCTTCTTCTATGTGCCCTGTCCTTTCAGGACGTAGGCGATCATGGCTTTCCACATCTATCTATCTCTGGTGGCTCATAGCACGCTTTCTCCTGTTACATCACGAAACCCTCGTTCCATCATCCACCTGATCAGGTCCTTCAAATATGTTATCCGCTGCTTTCCTCTGTCTCTTTTTCCCTCTATCTGGCCTGTTAATATCAAGTTCTCCAAGCCCTCCTTCCTCATTATATGACAAGCTTTTTGATTTCGGACAGAGTACGATACATTTTCTTTTCTGAAAGAAAGAATTATCTGATGTTTGGATTCGTACTATCAAAAGAGACAATTTGTACCTACTAAATTCAGCAGAATTAAAAAATAAGTCAATTTAACTGAAACTTTTATGATTAAATCAATTTCATAGCTTTGTAATTCACAACTCAAAGTTAAGACATAAATCAAAAGGTTATCTCCCTCTAACCCTGTAAGTTACTTGTTCACCACTGCTGTAGCCTGGTATTGAACTCGCAACTCTTTGGGTCAAGTCACAGTAACTAACCAACGTCTATAACCACGTAACTTACAGAGTACGACACAATCGTGGTTGGATCTACGAACTAGGACTTGGTTGAGAGAGACAGAATCAAAAAAAGCTAATAAGAACTGATACTACACTTTGATCTCAGCCAAAAGGGCAAGAAGCAGGTGTTTATCAGTGTGCCCACGTCGCTAACGATTGTGACAAAAGGTCAACCAAAAGTGGGTTTAACAGCAATGCCATGAAA
The DNA here is from genome assembly GCA_037127315.1 of Ascarosepion bandense. Classification (NCBI taxonomy): domain Eukaryota; kingdom Metazoa; phylum Mollusca; class Cephalopoda; order Sepiida; family Sepiidae; genus Ascarosepion; species Ascarosepion bandense. Next base: position 1,831,073 of record JBBBDQ010002273.1, on the reverse strand, counting down.
AAAACATCTAGGCTTAGACTTAATATATTTTTTAAACTGCTCGAGCCAAAAAGCCGAGAAGTGTTGCTGATCGCCACGAAATCCCCAGTATAGAACGATGGGAACCGAGGAAGGCAAAAGAAAACTCAGTTACTATAAATACAATAACATCGTCTTCCGAAATATTTTAAAATTATTTTAAGAAAAATGTTTTTAAGACGGAGATTAAGCAAGAAAGAAAGTAAGAAAAAAAAAACAAGGAAAGAAAAAAGAAACGTTTAACGTCTCCTGCCAATTTCTCATAAAAATGAATTCTTCCATTTTAAATGAGTAGAAAAATAACAAAATGAAAGAAAGAAAGAAAGACTAACTTATCTGCTAGCTGGAAAGAAAGAAAGATCGTCAGTTAGGAAGGAAAGACTAACTTATCTGCTAGCTGGAAAGAAAGAAAGAAAAAAAAGTGTTTAACATCACCTGCTAATATCTTATAAATAGTGAACTACTCCATTTTAATTGCATAGTAAAACAAGACGAAAGAAAGAAGTGTTTAAAGATTGTTTTTTCTTTCAGTGCCGTTTCCCCCAGGTTGTCGACGATCATGGCCCTCCACTATTCCCTGTCCTTTGTAGCCCTTAATAAATTTTATCTTTGCGTTCTTTCTCCTAACCCGAATTCCACCCTCTTCTTTCTTAAGCACATCAAGCATGGTGATTTTTTCTTAGAAGTAACAAAAATACGAAAGTATGGGGTGCCCAGTAAGAATCGAACTCACTACTCACTTGTGACTGTTCCATCTAAACAACCTTGTTAACGATTACGTCCAGTCGTATAATATTGTTCTCCTATGACCCTCTTACCTTTAATTTGCCCTATGAGTATCAAATTTTCAAAGCACTCCTTCCTCATTATGTGCATCAGAAATTTCAACTGTCTCTTGATTTTAGATATAAGTTTCCTTTTGTATTTCATTTTCTTTAAAACCCCGTCGTTGCTCATATGTTGGGTCCATAGCATGCTCAGCATCCTTCTGTAAAACCACACTTCTCTTTTCCAGTAAAAATGGAAAAAAAATTGACAATTTAAAATCTATTCATTGATACCCATTTCTTAAAATAACAACTAGCATTGATATTTGTGATTGTTATCGCAATATTTTGCTGAGGTTGTTAAGCTCAACTACTTTGACAATGTGATATGGAAATTTATACTGATAGCTTATTCTCATCAAGCTGACCATGTGATTATTCAAACATTAAGTGAATTATTAAGATTCATCAGAAAATTCAAATAGGAAAACCATGAAATATTAATGTACCTGAAAAATTATATTTAAAATGTAATGCGCTAAAAACTCATAAATTTTCTTTGAATGGCCTAACTTTTGTTGACGACATCGATAAACTCATTAAAAATAATAACATCACACTTTATCAAACTAAACTAAGATAATGAATTCAGAAAAAGTAGATAGATGCGAGAGAAAGATGTGAAAAAGAAAGACGTATATAAAAGAGTGGGGAGAAGGAAATGTCGAAAAGGAGATAGAGAAACAAAAATAGAGAAAGAAATGTTGTGATGGAAAGAGAGAGGAAGACAAAAGAACGATCGAGAAGGGGAAAAAAAGAGAGATAAAAAGAGAAAAATGCCGAGAAAGAAGGAGAGAAAAAGATAAAAAAATGATGAGAAGGAACGATAAAGAGAGACAAAAAGAGAAAGAAATATGACGAAGAAAAGAGAAAGTGGCAATGGAATATTGAGAACGAAAGAGAGACAGACATGTTAGAAATTTCGAGAAGGAAAGATAGAGACAGAAAGAGAGAAATGTCAAGAATGAAAGTGAAAGAGATAAAAAAAAAAAGAAAGATGAATTATCAAAAGAGAAAGAGCGAAACAAAAGAGTGCAAGAAATTTCAAGAATGAATGAGTCTGAGTTTGAGTTTTGTTTAACGGCATATCAACACCTCTGTGGGTTATTTCATGCCAAAAAGGTGGGGTTTTAAGGTATTTTTTTATGTTCGGTTGTACTAAGAAGGTTGATATAGTCAGATTTTAATGAATTTTTTTTTTGTTTTTATTCATTTTTATTTTAGAAAACTGAAAATGTCTTCCAGTTTTGTATTCAAAAATGTTTTGTTGAGAATATTTTTTCCTCCCAAAATGTGTTATGGTAATAATTTTTTCTTCAAAATTGTATATTTTTCTATAAAAGTCGATTTTTATGTATATATATTTCTATAAAAGTGTATTTTTACACTTTCATAGTTTTTTGACCCCACTATTCGCCCATAGCTGGGACCTTAACAGGGGCTACCACTCCGGGTCAGGGTAGACCTGAGAACAACAGCAATTAAGAGGTAGTTCCATGCTCCTCACAACATCCCAATCAGACGGCTTACTTTGGGATGCAGTTTACCGTCATGCCCAGAACCTTCAAGAAGGAATGTAAGAGAGAGAGAAAGAGAAAGATGAAATATCCAAAAGAAATGAGAGCGAGAGATAAAAAAAGAAAGAAAGAAATGAGAAGGAAAGAGAGAGTGAGAGATAGACAAAAAAGATTGAAAGAAATTTCGAGAAGGAATGAGAGTGAGGGAAAAAAGAGAAAGAAATGTTGAGAAGGAAAGACAGAGTGACAGAGAGAGAGAGAGAGAGAGAGAGAGAGAAAAGAAAGAAGGAAATAAATGTGAGTAAAAAAAAGAAAGAAAGAAGGAAGGAAAGACAGTATAATGGGTTTTTTCGATGAATCTCGAGAAATCGAATGAGAGTGAGGGGAAAAAAGAGAAAAATGTTGAGAAGGAAAGACAGAGTGACAGAGAGAGAGAGAGAGAGAGAAAGAAAGAAAGAAATAAATGTGAGTAAAAAAAAGAAAGAAAGAAGGAAGGAAAGACAGTATAATGGGTTTTTTCGATGAATCTCGAGAAATCGAATGAGAGTGAGGGGAAAAAAGAGAAAAATGTTGAGAAGGAAAGAAAGAGAGTGAGAGAGAGAGAGAGCAAAAGAGAGAAGGAAATAAATGCAAATAAAAGAAAGAAAGAAAGAAAGAAAGAAAGAAAGAAAGAAAGGAAGAAAGAAAGAAGGAAGGAAGGAAAGACAGTATAATGGGTTTTTTTTCGACCAATCTCGAGAAATCGACTCAACACTGGTAGAGAAACGTGCTTGTTGTTTACAAACCGCTTTAAAATAAACAACTAGCCTGGCCACGAGGTGCATCTTGACCGAGTAAATATAATCATTATTAGTTCGCTATTTGTGTATTATGTCCCTTAGGATTCAATAGAGGCTTTCGTAATTATAACGTTCTTATTAACCAAGCTTTTCACGCTGAAAAGGCGAGAGAAAACGGAAAAAAAAGAAAACGATTACTTTTCCCGAGATTTGTAAATAGTGTGAAAATAATTTCATATCAGTCCACAGATTGATTAATGTCAAAGAATTTCTATTATACAAGAGTGCACTTGAGCGTGCAATCTTCGTCCTTCTCGCGATAGTTCAGCTGGCCGATCGGAAGATTGTAGTTGTTAGAATTTAATAACTGAAATCTATGGATCGAAACTAGCTCGCGAGATATTTTTTTATCTTTTTCTATGTGTCGTGTCTCTTCAGCGCGTAAGCAGGCATGGCCTTCCACACCTTCCTATCTCTTGTAGCTTTTAACACGCTTTCTCTTGTTACCCACCCCAAACTTTGCTCTTTCATCCATTTGCTCATGCCCATGAAGTATGTCATGTGTTGTTTCCCCTGTCTATTTTTCCCATTGTCTTGAGAGTATCAGGTTCTCCAAGCCTTCTTTTCTCATTACATGTCCCAAAATATTCAGCTGTCTTTTTCTGATATTAAATATGTTTTCTTTTGGTTTCCATCCCCTCCAAAACCTCGTCGTTGGTCATACGTTCGGTCTATGGTATCCTCAACATCCTTCTGTAGAGCCATATTTCGGTTGTTTCAAGTCCTTCCTTCAACTTTGGTTAGATTCTTCAGAAGTTGCTACCACATTGAAGGACAGACATCACATAACAATTTCGTACTATTTTTGTTTCCAACGAAGTTTTTCTGTCTTTCAATATTCTGTCATCCATTGGAATGCATCCATAACCATTACAGTTCGCCTTCAGATCTCAGTGTTGCAATTTCCGTCCTTTGTTAGAACACTTCCCGGGTATTTAAATTTCAGTACCTGCTTGATTTCAGTATCTCTAACTTGTAGTTGGCCTTTAGGGCCCCTCTTTTTACTAATAACCAGGCATTCAGTTTTCTTGTAGTTTATGTTTAGTCCTTTCTTCTCGCTTTCTTTTGCTACTTTCTGTAGGTCTTTTACTTTCCTCTCTGTGCCTGCCATCAGCACTGTATCATCTGCGTATCTTATATTGTTCAGATTGTGGACGCCGTTGACAGGGCTTATAGTTCTCTCAGAACTGCCTCGCTGTATAGTTTGCGTAGATCTGGTGAGAAGACACATCCCTGTCTTACATGAGCGTGTCATTTCTTCAAAACTTCTTTCCTCATTTTATGTCCAAGGAACTTTAGCTGTCTTTACCTGATGTTAAATATTAGTTTTTTTGTTTGTTTCTATCCTCTTCAAAACCTTGGTTTTGCTAATATGTCCGGTTCATGGTATCCTCAGCATCCTTCCATAGAACCACATTTCGGTTGCTTTAAGTCTTTCCAAATTCTTTGATGAGATTGTCCAGCATTGGCTGCCATACTGAAGGACAGGCATCACATAAAAATACAGTACTCTCATTTTTAGGTGTAGTAACATTTTCCTGTCTCTCAATACTCTACTCTTCTTCTGGAGTGCATCCTTGGCCATGCCAATACGACTGAGCTTTGCACTTTCCGTCCTCTTTTAGAACACTTCCCGGGTATTTAAATTTCTGTCCCTGCTTGATTTCAGTATTCCCGACTTGTAGTTGGCTTTTAGGGCTCCTCTTTTTACTGATGACCATGCGTTCAGTTTTCTTATAGTTGATGTTTTGTCCTTTCTTTTCGCTTTCTTTAACTACCTTCTGTAGGAGGTCTTCTACTTTCCTCTCTGTGTCTGTCATTTGCGTATCTTATATTGTTCAGATTGCGGACGCAAATCTTATTTACGCATCTACCCCGGGTAGATTCACTTGGTGTGAACTTATATTTATACAAGGAGGCCTACAATAATTAATATGAAATACTAATAAAACGAAGAACGTGCGTTGTGATAAGTATCGTGATGTTTGAGTCTATGAATGTAAGTGCATGTCGGACTGGGGTAGACAAAAGTGTTTACGATCTCACACCCTGATTGAGCACTCTGGAAGAATGGTAGACTTTGAAAAACAGTAGCTACTCATTCACTAAGGAATTAGAGCACTCTGGCTATTGGGCGTGTATAATGATAATATACACGCTAAAAAGTCTGCCTTCTTCTGCCGTGCGCCCATGGCATTTTGGCATTTGACATGGCATTTCTACCCAGAGGTAGAATCGCCGACTGACGCCACTTCAGTCGGGTTTCAATCCTGGGTTAGAAGCAATCGGAGTCTAACCGTACTGATGAGCTGTGATACAACGAAACAGATCTGTCTGCGCATGACTATATATATATATATATATATCCTCCTCCGTGGTTCCTATGTATAAAAATGCTGGAGAACCCTCTAACTCCACTAATTACCGCCCTTTACCGATATTTGGTAAAGTGTTCGAAGCCATCATCAACGCCGAGGTGGTACAACATCTCACAGTCCACAGACACTTCTCGGTCAAACAGTATGGTTTCCGCATCGCCAGCTCTACTGCTGATATGCTCACTACCATCACTGTATATATACACCAGGCTCTCGACAAGAACACTGAAGCCCAAACTGTTGCCCTAGACATCTCCAAAACATTTGACAGAGTCTGGCATGCTGGCCTTCTATGCAAGCTGCTGGGCTATGGTATAACTGGAAAATTGTTTGACCTAATCCAGTCATTCCTTTCAAATCACACAATGAAGGTAGTATTGAACGGACAAGCCTCTCAATACTATCACACGCTGGTGTCCTTCAAGGCTCTGTTTTAGGTCCTACGCTATTCCTTATCTACATTAACGATCTCCCTGATGTAATAAGATCCCAAGTAGGCATATACGCTGACGACACTACCGTTTACTCTCGTCTCGATCAAAAATCTGCCGCAGCTGACAAAGCAAATCTCGCTGCCGAGCTTGAAAAGGACCTCCAATCCGTGGTGGACTGTGTTGAGAAAGGCTCGTGAATTTTAATGCTTCCAGAACGCAGCTGCTATCTATTAACCATCTCAGACAATCGTTCCTACTCACCCCCATTAGCATGGATCAGGCTCATCTCCCTGAAAGTAAAACACTGCACCTCCTCGGCTTAAATCTCACATCAGATCTCAAGTGGAATGACTGTATAGAATCCATATCTAAATCCGCTGCTAAGAAGGTCGGTTCTCTGTGGGGGGCCAGGAATCTTTTCCCGTTTGAAACAACCCTGCACATATCCAAATCTACCATCCGCCCGTGCATTGAATGCTGCTGCCATATCTGGTCGGGTGCTCCTGCTATCCACCTAGAGGTCCTTGGCAGCTCAGATACGGTTGCTTTCTCACCAACGCAGTGTAGCTTCCCTGTGTCTCTTCTACGAATACTTTCACGGCTTCTGCTCCGATCTACTTATCTTATCTACTTAGTTCTCTGGTGCCTTCTATATATGAATTTACTTGAGCCACAAGATTAGCAGATAGGTCCCACCCTTTTACTAGGAAACCGATAAATTGTAAACGCAAATTCTACTCCAACAGTTTCTTTTCTTGCACCTCCCGTCTGTGGAATTCCCTTCCGCTTACTTGCTTTCCTGACAGCTACAATCTTCAAGAATTCAAACGTAAAATCAATAGTCATCTCCTGTTTCAATTACTTACATTCTCTCTCTCATACTCGTTTCTCCGTCCACCCCACTTTCATCAGTATTCTCTTCCTTCTCTTACCCTCTTCCTGACACCCCCTGTAATCTGTCACTCTTTCTCATAACATTCCTCCTATGTAACCCCCTGCAATAATTTGCAGTAAAATACCTTGCTTGGGGCGACACGATTATAATATATATATATACATATATATATATATGTGTGTGTGTGTGTGTGTGTGTGTGTGTGTGTGTGTGTGTGTGTGTGTGTGTGTGTGTGTAAATTCAGATAAAATTTAGAGGAGAAATAGCCATTTTCAACATGCAAAAAATAATAGATTATTTCTATCACAAATACAAATAAAGTTATAAATTCTTTTAAAGTGCACATGGACTTTATGGATACCCTGTATATAAAAATATGTTGCTGGTTGCTGGTATTTTTACTATAAAAATGTATAGTTATACCACTTGCATAGTCTTATTAGTTTTTTTGATTTGTGAGTTCACTGTATGTCCATAGCTGGAACAATGACAGATGCTACTACCCTGGGTCAGGGCGGACATGGAAGCAACAGCAATTAAGAGGTGAATCCACGCTTCACAAAACCTTCAATCACCCGATCAGAAGGGCCGTTTTACAGGACATACTTTATCGTCATACCCTAGACAATCTTGCTTTCAAACAAATTGAATGTTGCTAAGAACTACAAAGAGTGGGAAGTTGTGGAAGGCCATGATCGTTACCGTTCTGAAGCGAAGAAGTTATTTCTCTCTAACACAGGTATTAAGTAGAGTGTTGTGCGTGTTAAATTCTCTATTCCCTCTTTCCTCATTATGCACCTAGAAAATTCAATTCTCTTTCAGGTAGTAATTATAATTATCTTCCCTGTTTCCATTTTCCTTTAGAATTCTATGTTACTCACATATTTAAGTCATGGTATTCTCAGCAGCCTTCTGTAGAACCCCATTTCTGTCGATTCAGATCTCTTCATCGTCTATGAAGAGATGGTCCAGCATTCACTGCCAAACAGGAGTACCAATATTGTATAACTGATGTGCGTTGTGGCACAGTGGATATCGGATCGGAACAAGAAATCGGGGAACCGAGTTCGAATTCCAGTTGAATTCCTTGCATTCACTTACGCGCAAATACCCTTGGGAAAGGTATTAATCCGTCTCTTCCCTCCAGTTATGGGTTAAATAATAGGACAGATTGGGTTCTATAGCCTTGGTCGGCAACCAGTCTACAGCAGAAAGCAATGGCAACCTATTGCGGGATAATCTTCTGCCCAGTCAGTCATGTCTCTTTCGAGACATGATCGCCCAAGCGTTTATCGCGCATGGCACTTAACTGACTGTTCTATACTCTTTTCCTTGCTTGTAACGAAATTTTCCTGCTTTGGAAGACATCTTTTGCTATTTTAATACACCTTCGGATTTCGGTGCCATATATTGTGTCTTGCAATTTATGTTCAATCATTTCTTTCTTTTTGTCTTTTACAAAGGACTTCCAGCATTTTCCGAAAACACTACAGGGTTTTCTGGAATACTCGCGATAGTTCATATGGTAGAGAGGAGGAGTGTAATAGCAATCACCGAGTCTCGGCAGGATTATAATTAATGCTAAATCCTAAGAACGATAATTCAAATCCGTCTTTAATCAGATAGTTTTTTTTTATTACAATGAACAGGACAGCAAGACTTTCATTTCCCAATACAAGGTGCGAGAAATAAATTGACGTCTAAATGGGGGAAAAAAAAAAAAAAATGAAAATAAGACGTCTCGTTTTAACAAATATACAGTGTGCGATGGATAAATTGTTGTCTAAATGAGTCACAAATGAAAAGAACCTCGTTTTAACAGGTATAGAGGGTGCGATGGATAAACTGACGTCTAAACGAGGCAGAAATTGGTTTTAACAAATATACAGGGTGCGATGGATAAATTGTCGCTTAAATGACGCATCATGATATAACAAAATTTTTGAAAAGTCTATAACGAAGGATATTTTTTTACACCTGTAGATGTGAAAATGTAAAATAACTACAAAAATGTAAAATGAATTTTAAAAGAGAAGTTGAGATGAATTTCTTTAAAGGAAATAGTAAATATACAGTGATATCTAATCTAATCTATCTAAACTTATTTATACATGGAACGTTGTGTGTGTGTGTGTGTCTGTGTGTGTGTGTGTGTGTGTGTGTGTGTGTGTGTGTGTGTGTCCGTTACCTATAGACTCCGAAACGGCTGAACCGATTTTCTTGAAAATTTACACAGTTGGACTATAGGCGTCTGCGAGTGTTCTTAGCTTGGTTTTGTGTCGAGGTATCCCCGATAAATATCGAAAATCGATAATCGAAAAAATTGGGTTATAGAAGGAGTGGTCCGATTTTAATCAAATTTGATACACTCATAGACAAAGACATAGGAAACGACATTCAGAAGTTTCAAGATTGCTGTTCATACAATAGTGCTGAAAAAGCAAGAATTGAAGAATGAATCTTTAATTCAAATTTCCTGTGTTAAACTGTGAGGTATTTTCCGTTTGTTTTTTTGTTTTTTTTTTGTTTTTATATATATATCTGTGTTTTTGTTTCCCCCCCCTTTTTGGAGTTCATGCTTCATTTGGGAGGAAAAAAAAAAAAAAGTTTGAAATTTATATTTATTCTGTTATGCGAAGCTACTTTGGCCAAGTTATCAGCAGCCATTACAGCTCCATGCCACGTGTTGTTCTTTGAATGGGAATTTACCTAGCAGGCTGACTCGCCGTAGATTTTTGGGAAAAGCAAGAATTGAAGAATGAATCTTTAATTCAAATTTCCTGTGTTAAACTGTGAGGTATTTTCCGTTTGTTTTTTTGTTTTTTTTTTTGTTTTTATATATATATCTGTGTTTTTGTTTCCCCCCCTTTTTGGAGTTCATGCTTCATTTGGGAGGAAAAAAAAAAAAAGTTTGAAATTTATATTTATTCTGTTATGCGAAGCTACTTTGGCCAAGTTATCAGCAGCCATTACAGCTCCATGCCACGTGTTGTTCTTTGAATGGGAATTTACCTAGCAGGCTGACTCGCCGTAGATTTTTGGGAAAAGCAAGAATTGAAGAATGAATCTTTAATTCAAATTTCCTGTGTTAAACTGTGAGGTATTTTCCGTTTGTTTTTTTTTTTTTGTTTTTTTTATATATATGTGTTTTTGTTTCCCCCCCCCTTTTTGGAGTTCATTTGGACTTTAACTAAGTTAAAACTTAGTTAAACTCCACTTTTGTAAGTTTTTTTTTGTTTTTTTTTTTTCCTCAAAGGATTGTTCGTTTGTTTTTTTTTTTTTTTTTTTTAATAGGAGTAGATAGGTCACACTATCGCCCGGTCTATACTCCTCCCACGTCTATTGAACTGGAGTAGAGGCTCGTTCCTTGTTTCCTGTTTAGGATGTGGTTTCCGGTTTTCACTTCTCTCTCTTCAGACCTTGGTACTGGTGCTTCCGTGAGTTTCCTGCGATCTGGCCGGTTGGTGGCAATGGCTCATCACTGTGAGGGTACCGGGTTGGCAGTTTCCTGGTTGCTGCTTCCGACTGGTAGTTAGGAGCCCTAACTCTTGCGTAGCGTCAAGAGCGGCTGCTCTGATCAACAGTTGTATAATATCGGGGTTCTTGTAGTGCCATGTCGCGCATGGATAGGTGTCCCTGCAAGCGCTTTCGGTGGGCAACCCCGAGGCCACACCTTGTTGCAGCCCTAGCCAGTCTCCCTCCCAGCACAGATCGTGGGTAATGACCGCCTGTATCCTCTACCCTAGGTCCCTTTCTATAAACAAAAAACATGACAAGACAAAACAGAAATGACCCTAAACCAGCTAAATCCAAACCACCTAAGCCCATTAACCTCTCCTTCACTAATATCCGAGGCATTCGTACTAACTTTGCTAGTGTAGAAGCGTTCCTGCATGAAAAGTCCCCTGACATCCTCGCGCTCTGCGAAACTAACCTCAACTCAACTATTCCCTCCTCTGACCTCTTCATCCCTGGTTATCTTCCCCTTTTAAGGAAGGATTCTACTGTCCACATGCATGGGCTGGGTGTTTATGTCAGCGAACACCTCCCCATAACTAGGGTGACTTCACTCGAATCTACTGACCACCAATACATATGTCTCCGCTTGTCTCTCCTCAGTTCGGTTAGCTACCTATTCTTCCTTTACCGTTCTCCCTCCTCTCCTGACTGCTCCCTACTAGATAGCATTGCCGACGACATAGATAAGGCTATTTCCTATCACCCATTTGCCCACATATTTGTATTTGGAGACCTCAATGCCCATCACTCTGAGTGGCTTGAAAACGCTGTTACTGATTCGGCGGGCATTCACGCCATGAACTTTGCTATTTCCCAATCCCTTACGCAAGTGGTGGACTTCCCCACTCGCTTCCCAAGCACACCCTCGGGTCATTCCTCACTGCTAGACATATGTTTCACCTCTGCGCCCGACGCCTGTCAAGTCTCGCAGCTTTGCCCTCTCGGCAACTCCGACCACGCTGTAGTCTCCCTCAGTATTTCTTTCCAATCTCACTCCCCCCAGGATCCGCCTACTCATAGAACCTCCTACCTCTACCAAAAAGCTGACTGGGATGCCTTTCGCGATTTCCTCTGCGACGTCCCTTGGGGAAAAGTGTTTGACCTATCAGTTGATGACTGTGCCTCTGAGGTCTCGTCATGGGTGAAAGCCGGCATTGATGCCTTCATACCCACCAGGAAGTATTGCTTAAAACCTCATTCCTCTCCGTGGTTCTCTCCGGCCTGCTCAGCCGCCATTGCCCACAGGAACCATTACTTCCATCTATTCCAGAGACAGCCAACTGATCACAATAGGCGCCTGTTCACATCCGCTCGCAGTGAGTGCAAGAGAACCCTAAATGACGCCAAACAGTTGTTTGCGGAGAGAATGCGTCAGCACATAGCTGACCGCAAGTTCGGCTCCAAGGACTATTGGAGGATTTGTAAACGAGTGCTCAACAATAGGAAATCCTCAATACCTCCTTTAATCCATGGATTTGACGTTCTCACGTCATCTGCTGAGAAAGCTGAGTGCTTTGCCCGCAGATTCTCATCCAACTCCACACTCGACTCGTCCGGAGTGCACCCACCTGACTTCCCTATTAGAACTGAGGCCAAACTGCATGACGTGTATATTACCCCGACAATAGTATCCAGAGTAATTTCAAAACTCGACCCCCATAAGGCGTGTGGAGACGATGGAATCCCGGTGATAGTCCTTAAGAGGTGTGCCCCTGAACTTTCCCCTGTCCTCTCTAAACTGTTTAACTACTACCTTTCTGCTTCCTGCTTTCCTGCATGCTGGAAATTCTCCTCAGTCGTTCCTGTCTTTAAGAACTGTGGTGAACCCTCGGACCCATCCAACTATCGCCCTATCAGTCTTCTACCAATATTCGGGAAAGTGTTCGAGGCTATAATAAATGCTGAAATAGTTCATCATCTCACCGCCCACAAACTGTTCTCCGACAGGCAATATGGATTCCGATTTGACAGGTCCACAGCCGACCTGCTAACTACTGTAACGGAGTACATGCTACAGGCCCTTGATGAGTCTGACGAGGCTCGCGCGGTTGCTCTGGATATCTCCAAGGCTTTCGACAGGGTTTGGCACCCTGGCCTCCTATGCAAACTACGCGGTTATGGTATTACCGGGCGCCTGCTTGACCTAATCCAATCTTTCTTAAATAACCGCAAAATGAAGGTCGTTCTGAATGGGCGTGCCTCTTCGTCCTACAGCACGAATGCTGGTGTCCCACAAGGCTCTATCCTGGGCTCAACGCTCTTCCTTATTTTCATCAACGACCTCCCAGATGAGATCAGGTCCCAAGTAGGCATCTACGCAGATGACACTACAATATACTCCCGCTCCAGTAAGAAACCTGTCGTGGCGGACAGACATAATCTCGCTGCTGACCTTGAGCGGGATCTACACTCTGTGGTGAACTGGGGCAAGAAGTGGCTTGTCAACTTCAATTCCTCTAAGACCAAGCTGTTGTCTGTCAACCATTACAGGCAACCTCTTCTGCCTCCCATAAGCATGGACCAGATGATTCTCCCGGAGAGTAATACACTACGCCTCCTCGGACTTACCCTGTCCTCAGACCTCAAATGGAAGCACTATATTGAATCCATAGCAAAATCTACTGCTAAGAAGATTGGGTCACTATGTCGATCCAGGATGTTTTTTCCACCTGAATCCATCCTGCATATATACAAGTCAACCATCCGTCCGTGCATGGAGTACTGCTGCCATTTATGGTCAGGTGCCCCTGCCGTTCTCCTCAGTGTTATTGACAAGCTCCAAAGGAGAGTCTGTAATGTGATAGGTACTGATCTGGCGACTCGTCTGCAGCCACTTTCCCATCGTCGAAATGTGGCCTCCCTCTGTCTCTTCTATAAATACTTTCATGGCTTCTGCTCGGATGAGCTTAAGTCACTGATGCCTCCTCAACAGGTGTTTACCCGTTCAACCAGACTGGCAACTGGGTCCCACCCATTCACAGTCAGGTTAGCCAAACGCAGACGACAATTCTACTCCTGCAGCTTCCTCTCTCGCACTTCCCGCCTGTGGAACTCACTCCCGTATTCTTGCTTTCCTGATGGCTACGACCTCCAGAAATTTAAAAGCAAAGTTAATACTCACCTACTAACCACTGGCCTCTAGCTCTCTCTCCCCTCCCCTGTATAACCTTCCCTTTCTCTCCGCCCATGTACCTGTCATTGCACCTGCTTTCTCAGTTTTCTATTGTTCCCTTCTAACTAGCTTGTACTCCTCACTCTTTTCTAATTAATCTTTCTACGTTTATGTAACCCCCTGCACATCAGTGGCGTTTCTGCCTTGCTCGGGGTGAAATGATTAAAAAAAAAAAAAAAAAATATATATATATATATATAAAAGGCAAGATGTTTTGTGTGTGTCTGTTTATCTGCCTGTATGTCTGTATTTTTTTCAACCCTTTTATTTTAGGTTTTGCTTCGGGTTTGGCTCTAAGTAGGTATAATTGTAGTTCTTAGTCTCAGCCATGATGCCATTTACTCAGAGGACTTATTTAGCCTGCAAAGTTCAGTTTACGACGAAAAAAACTTATTTGATATCGATACCAGGAAATCAAAATTTGACTTAAATCCATTCATTTTTCTTTCAGTCTACGGTTTCGCTTTAACTGGAAACAACTATGGCTTTTTAGTCTTTCGTGCCAACGTCCAAAAAGTCTGAGCTCCAAGAGCATGGATTAGTTTTAAAGCTTTCATTACACTCGGGCAACGCTATACTGCTAGTCAATAAAAATTGTATATTGCAAGACTTTTATTTTACATCTATAGCTTTCTACATAAAACATCAAAATACTCTTCTAAACTAGGGCCATATAGAGTAAAATTCAACTGCAGTAGGAGTTCTCAATTATCCCCTCTTTCTTTCTCTCTCTCTGTCTCTCTTTCTCTGTCTATCTCTCTCTTTCTCTGTTCCATCATACTCTATCTATATTCCAAAATACAGTTTCTCCCCCACTCTCTTACTCCATCTTACTCTTTCTCTCTTCCAACGTACTCTGTCTCTCTCCCTATTCCAACGCACCCGTTTCTCTCCATTCTTACGTACTCTCTCTCTCTCTCCCTCTCTCTCTCTGCCTCTCTCTGTTTCAACGTAATCTGTCTCTCATTTTTCTCAGTCACTCTTTCTCTCTCTCTCTCTCTTTCTCTGTTCCAATATACACTTTCTCTTTCTGTTTTAAGTACCACGTTTCTCTCTATATTCTCACGTACTGGCTATATTTTCCAACACCCCCTCTCTCGCTCTCTCTCTCTCTCTCACACTCTCTCACTCTCTCTCTCTTACACTTGTTCTCCAATATTTACCATTCTCCCACACTTGAGAGAGATGTGACACAAGGTCTCTTTTTAACGTGAGGAACCAGAGCGCGTACGCCCAGGTACTGGTCAAAACATTACCTATCCACCGCGCTGGATAGGTTCAAAACCGGTCTAAACTGGTCTTAAACTGGTCTTATTCGATCTTAATTTAGTGTCCCCACCGCGAAGACCGAGGACGACACCCCTCTGTTCCAACATATTTTCTTTTTCTTCCAGCGTACTCTGTCTCTCTCCCTGTTGCAACGTACCCCGTTTCTCTCTATTCCAACCCAAAGTAATCCCTCTCTCTTCTCCAACATACTCTCTTCTCTTTCGCTCTTTGCCACTCTGTTTATTCCAACAGATTCGGTCTCACCAAGAAGAAGAATACCAGTTTGTATTTGTATTCAAGAAAGTAAAACTTTCTGAAACGTCGTTCTCAAGGTGTTCGTACATTTTGATTGAAAAATCTAACGTTCTCCGATTGCCACGAGATGTTATTGTTTAACATTCTTGTGATTAGTCCTTTCTTTTGTTTATTTTTTGATTTTTTTGATTTTTTGGCATAATTATTTTTACCGATGAAAATCTTGCTAAAAAAGCCGACTTCTCATCGATTTTCGACACGAAATATGAATTAAATGAAATCACGTATATTAGCACGTGTTTATGATTAATCAAATGCCGCCAAATAAGCAATTGAATCTTAATGAACTATTTCTTTTATACATAGGCAGATAAAGAGACGGAAAAAATATCAAGGAGAGAAAAATGTGCTATTCTCGCAGATTGTCAAGGATTTGAAAACTCTTTATTTATTACTGACTCGGTCGACGCAAAAAAAAAAAAAAGCATCGGTCGACGCAAAAAAGAAAATTTATATATAATAGTACTTAGCGTGTCATTAACGCATCTCGCGATAGCTCAGTTGGTAGAGCGGAGGACTGTAGAAATAAAATGAATGCTGTTATCCTTAGGTCGATGGTTCGAATCCGTCTCGCGAGAGTCTTGTTTTTTTTTTTTAATTTAATACAAATCTCTCTTTTTTGCTGGAAGTGCTAATTATTTGAAACAGTAATATACGATATTAGTTACCTTACTCGACATCTTGCGATTGGTATAGCGTGCTAATAGACATAAAAGGCGTTGTTCTTAGATACGAATCGTCTGATTCCGTCTCTCATGAGAATCTGTTTTTTTTTTCAATTTAATTAATACCATTTTCTTTTCCAAATTGATCATCGTTTTATAGAAATATTTAAATATTCATTTTAAACACGCTATATTTTTACGGTTTTCCTATTTTTTAATATTCTGAAGAATTTTACTTTTTCATGTAATGACTGAAACTCACGGTAAGTTCTACGATGATAATAAATAAAATAACCGTAGAAATTCAAGTTAAGTATTTGACCTTACTAACTTTAAAGAAATTTCGCCATATCAATCCGAAATAAGAATTCTTCGATATGGCGTGACACTAAATGGCTAGCAAACTTGTTTCGCTAGATATATTACAACTGAATAGTAGGTTTGATCCTCACTAAGTGCATTCAGCTTTTGTGCTAGGAGACCTAAGCTACGCTTTTAAACATTTCCGACATTTTCGCCTCAGCTACAGTTAAAAACCACCTCTACATGTTGTAACTGTCAACAAACTATTTTTTTCCCAGCAAGATCAATTGCAAATAAATATTGAGTTCGATCCTCACCGGGTGCCCCATACTTTCGACTTTATTTCACATCTAAGTTACGCTAAGAAAAGCAGTATAAATATGAATGTTATTCGTTGTTTTTAGAAGTGGGTACAAATGAAAAGAAATGAAGTTGACAGTCAGTCAGTCAGTCAGTCAGTCAGTTAAGTGCCATACGTGATACACGCTTGTGTGATCATGTCTCAAAAGAGACATTTACCATTGCTTTCTGCAGTAGATTTGTTGCCGACCAAGTCAATAGAACCCAGTCTGTACTATTATTTAATCCATAACTGGAGGGGAGAGACAGAGTAATACCTTTCCCAATGGTATTCGTGAATGCAATGAATTCAACTGCAATTCATTGCATTCAACTCTCGTCTCCCTGATTTGTCTTTCTTAACCGATATCCACTGCACCACAACACACAGAAGTTGACAACTTTTTCCATTTTACTGAAACAGCCATGAAACACTTATATTTTCTTTCATTTGTTCACTGAAACCAAGTACTGTCTTTTTCAAGTTTTCCGCGCGACGGAATAGACTAATTAAACACTAGCAGTATAGACCGGCGTTGCTCGGGTGGAATGAAAGCTTTAAAACTAATCTATGGTCTTGGAGATCAGTCTCTTTGGACGTTGGCAAGAAAAACTAAAAAGCAATAGTTTTTTCCAGTTAAAGCGAAACCGTTGACTGAATGAAAAATGAATGTATGTAAGTCAAATTTTGCTTTCCTGGTATCGATGTCAAATAAGTTTTTTTCGTCGTCAACTGAATTTTGAAGGCTAAATAAATCCTCTGAGTATATAGTATTAGGACTGAGACTAAGAACTACAATTATACCTGCTTAGAGCCAAACCCGAAGCAAAAACTATAATAAAAGGCTGAAGAAAATACAGACATATAGGCAGATAGACAGACAGACACACAAACATCTTGCATTTTATCTGCCTATAGGTCTCTCTCTCTCTATATATATATATTATCGATTTTCTGCACTATTGTAAGAACTCCAAATTTGAAACTTCTGAATATTGTTTCTTCTGTCTTTGTCTATGAGTGTATCAAATTTGATTGAAATTGGACCACTACTTCTATAACCCGATTTTTTCGTTTTTCGATTGTCGATATTTTTCAAGGGGTTACCTCGACACAAGATCTAGCTAAGAACACTTGCAGACGCTTGAAGTACAACTGTGTAAATTTTCAAGAAAATCGGTTCAGACGTTTCGGAGTCTATAGGTAACGGATACACACACACACACACACACACACACACACACACACACACACACACAGACAATGTTCCATTTATTATATAAGTTTAGATTAATTCGCCGAAAAAAATCAGCATAGTATGAATAAAAAAAGACCCCAAACATAATAAAAACAAACATTCCCCATCAGAATGTTCATGTTATTATTATTAAGAGGAAAGTATTTTTAGTTATTTTTTTAATTTTTTAACCCCTCGTAACATGTTCGGAATTTTGGTAAAATACTTTTAATTATTTCAGTTAGCAGCTGACAAAATCATTACGAGAGTTTACAATGGGAAACGTAAACTCGGTTATTTTTTTTGTTTGTCTTTTTCCAGATAAACACATTAATTTAGAAATTCTTGCAAAAATCAATTAATTGTCGTATTTTAATGAAACTTTCAGGACTTATTCACAAAAGAATTAAATAATTTTTAAATTATTATTTTAAAAAATCTTGATAAAAATATTTTTATTTTACACCTGTTACCCCGACTCCACGTAAATTCATGAACTTTTAAGAAGTTTAATTTTGTTGGGAAATTGTTTTTATTAGTTAAAACTTAGGACTCATTGGAAACTGTAAATCATCTATTAGCATCTTTTTAAACTTTTCTGAACAGTAAAATAAAAAAATGCAAAATAACTATGACATTATTTAATTTGATAAATTGATAATTACTTCAATAAATACAAATTAAGGGCATTGTTGACTGAAGGAAATGTTTTTTTGAAATTTTAAGGGAATTGTTTTCATTTTTTAATTATAATAATTTATAAATTTCAAAAATATTCTTAAAGTACTTCAAATATTAGTTGGGGTTAGTTTATAAACTTATTAAAGGATGATTATATCTACTAATCGAAAATTAGGAGGTTTAATACGAAGTACGTTGTGGTGCATTGGATATCGGCTCGGAATGAAAAATCGGGGAGCCGAGTTCGAATAGCCTTTGAAAAGGTATTTTTAATCCATCTTTTTCCCTCCAGTTTTGGGTTAAATAACAAGACAGATTGGGTTCTATAGCCTTGGTCTGCAACCAGTCTAACGCAGAAAGTAATGGCAAACTACAGTGGGGAAATCTTCGGCCTAGTTAGTCATGCCTCTTTCGAGACATGATCGCCCAAGCGTGTTTCACGCATGGCACTTAACTGACTGACTGAAATGAAAATGTGTTGTAATTTAGAGTTCCTTCTCTTTCCAGCAAAAAAACTGTACAATTATGCCACTTGTGATCGCCATATATTTATCTTATCACTGATCTGTCAATCTGTTAACACATCGTGGAAAAGATTAGAATGTTTAACTGTGTTCATGAAATAATCTTATTCTAAATGTCTTACTATAAATATTTAATACTTGTGTAATCAGATTCATTTAACATTAAATTTCTAATTTTTTCAAACTAATGCGTCACAAATGTATACATAATTGTTGCAAGATTTTTAAAACTGAGAATCAAGTTTTGTCTACAAATTTTTGTCGGTCGCTTAAAAAATGGTCGAAAAATTAAAAGATTAAAAAAAATTGAAAAAATTTAGATTCCAATAAATATAATTTCTGTTTGAAATATACCCGACTATTTTGCTCACTGGAAATAGTAAAGTTAATCATTTAGCTTACAATTAAAACTAAAATAAAAGTTTCAAATTTTTTTTTTTTTTAAAATTCATTTTTAAAAGTCAGTTGACGAAAATGGGTGGTGAGTTGTCAGCGTTGGGAGAACTGAGAAGGCAGGAGCAAGCATAATTATAATATGATAGTTCGTAGGCAAGTTCCTCGGCGTTTTGTGATAACTCAGTTGGTAGAGCGCAGGACTGTAGATGTAAAAAAGTAATTGTTATCCTTAAGTCGATGGTCCGAAGCTGTCTCGCGAGAAGACTTACTTAAACGTTTTTCTATTTTCACCTAAATTACTCATTTATTTTAAATAATGATATGTTTATAGTTTATAGAGAAACTACTCGACATCTCCCAAGTTCCAGACGAAAGTAATAGTTATCTTTTTCTCTTTTTAAATACCGTCATTTCTTCAATAATCCCTGTACTCAGTCTTTTCTCCCATGTTAACGCCCTGATTGCTGGTGGCATTCCCGCTTTGATTGGTGTGAAATGATTTTTATAAAGTGCAATATCGTAAATTTTAATTCTTGAAGTTTTTTTATGGTTAAGATTTGGTTTGAAAATTGTAACGACGCAAAGTTCTTGCTCTGATACAAGTAATATAAGTTGTAATAAAATAAAATCCCTGTAATGATGGCTTGGAGAATCTGATACTCACTGGTCAGATAGAAGGACAGAGAGACAGGGGGAAGCAATGCGTAACGTACTTGATGGGCTTTAGCAAGCGGGTGGTAGAGAGGGGTTTCGGTGGAGTAACAGGAAAACCACAAGTGTAGAGGAGTAGAGAGATATAGAAGGCCATGATCACCTACTTCTTCTAAGAGTTGTGTCTCACGACACAGAAGGAGAAGAAGAAGAGGAAGAAGAAGAAGAAGAAGAAGAAGAAATTACATTTAAAACAAAAAAACAGGCAAATGTAATGGCGATTTTCTAAGCGTAGAAACTAGACCGAAAGGAAGTGGCACCCAGTGATGATCGAACTCAAATATAATGATTTTAGTGAGACAAGCTTGCTGAACATCACACCACCTCGAGGTGCCGTAGGAGCGAGTAATGTTGATAGAACAATGGTAAAAAATAATTCATAATTTTTCTTTAAAAGTGAAGAAAATAAAAAATTGAATCTCGCGAGACGGATTCGAACCATCGACCTAAGGATGACAACCGAACTTACTTTCTACATTCCTCCGCTCTGCCAACTGAGCTATCGCGAGAAAGCTATGCCTGTCTTCTTTCATTTTAGAGTTTCGTATGTTTAACTATAGTTATTTTTACAACAGCCAACTGTCCTGATGGAAGTAATTTGTTTAAATAATAATCGATTTAATGAAAAAATCTCTTGTTTTTATGGGCACAAACATTCGTATTTTCCCATAACTCAAAATTTTTTATTTTCCATGCTTGGCTGTTTCTTCTGCCTTAGATTTGGTTGCATCGTCACAAACCTTGAGGTAAAATGATTTTTTTTCTATCATTATTTTACAACAGCTTACCACACGGTATTTAATCATAGACATTAGATGTTAGCTGTCCTGAGATGAGGTAGTATTTACAGTATTCGGATTATTACGAAGTTTTGACCATTGTACGCCACGGACTTCTTGAATTTCGATCCAAAACCCTTTATTACAATCACTGGGGTGTATCATTCTCATTCCTTGTGTAGTAATGCTACGATTGAGTTATCTCCCTTTAACCCTGTAAGTTCGCCACTGCTGTAGCCTGGTATTGAACTCACAACTGTTTGGGTCAAGTAACAGGAACTAACCAACGTCTATATGCACTGGGCCATGGTGAACAAGTCACTTGCATTGTTAGAGGGAGATAACTCATGACTTCCAAAAGAGACATTGTTACGCAAGGATTGAGAATGATATACTCCAGTGATTGTAAAGTGTTCGGTTCGAAATTCCTTGCACCTGAAGAAGGCTAGACATTACAATGGCCGAAACGTCGTATGAATGGCAACAAAGATGAGGACAATAGTCCAAATTATGTAAATACTCCAGATTTTGCTGTTTATGTATTTGTCTAAAATGATAGAAACCTGTTTCCCTCGGACCATTTCTTTCGCTAAAATATATAAAATATTTAAATTCTACGTAATATTCTGAAGAATTCTGTATGTCCTGGTTATGACGATAGACTGCATCTGGCAGCAAGACCTCTGATTTGAAAGTTTTGAAGATCGTGTAACGAACTCTTAATTGCTGTTGCTCCCAGTTTCAGCCTGATCTGAGAGATGTGACACAAGGTCTTGTTCAACGTGGGGAACCTGAGCGCCTACGCCCAGATACTGGTCAAAACATTAAATATCCACCGCGCTGGATAGGTTCAAAACCGGTTTAAACAGGTCTTAAACAGGTCTTATTCGATCTTAATTTCGTGTTCCCACCCAGAAGACCGAGGACGACACCCCTCTGCTCCAACATATTCTCTTTCTCTTCCAGCGTACTCAGTCTCTCTCCCTGTTGCAACGTACCCCGTTTCTCTCTATTCCAACCCAAAGTAATCCCTCTCTCTCTTCTCCAACATACTCTCTTCTCTTTCGCTCTTTGCCACTCTATTTATTCCAACAGACTCGGTCTCACCAAGAAGAAGAATACGAGTTTGTGTTTGTATTCAAGAAAGTAAAACTTTCTGAAACATCGTGTAGCGGGTATCTTCTGTTATTCTGTTTGTAGTGAGGGGTACTAGTATACAGAAGCAAGTTGACGGAATTTGGCCTTGTGGGAAGATAGCCAAGTATAATTCATGAAAAGATTATAGAATCAGGAAAGGCAATTTGGGTATAAAATAACACACACACATATATATATATATATATATATATATATATATATATATATATATTCACTTAATGTTTTACAAAGTAATACTTGAAATGAAAGTCCAACGGAGGTAAAAGAGTTCATAGAAAATAATGATGAGCTGAAAGAGATAAAGGCTTAGTAATGTGGAAGCGTTTTGTAGTTAAGGAATGTTCATTTAGAAGTTTTCAGTAGTTCAGCAAAATGTTTTGTGTGGAATGTCTTTGAAAAGATCAGTTAGTACTTTTGAGAACAGGGAGGAGGAAAGAGGTCAGCATAATAGATGCTTGACTGAAGTCTAAGTGAAGCAGGTAACTCTATCCTATCGTCCTTCTGTCTGAGAGAGCTTTTATCTCTCAGCTTTTTATATCTGCTTTTTGGATCAAAGCTTGCCGTTTCGAATTTCATCCTTGTATTTGATTCCTGGCTTGCCATTGGCTGGGAAATAAAATTCGCGAAGGCTCGCGAAATGGTAATTTGATATTTGATTAATTTTTATTTTTCAACCGGAACATCTGTGCGTATTCATTTGCGCGGAAATGATTTTATTCATTAGCTTTCTGGTTGGCATAGATCCAACATCCGGTTCAGCTCGCTTTTGCTCTGTCGGTATCACCACAATCGTTCTCAAGAAGTTCGTCCATTTTGATTGAAAATTCTAACGTTCTCCGATTACCACCAGATGTTATTGATAACATTATTGTCATTAGTCCTTCATTTTGTTTTTGTTGTTTTGATTTTTTGCTTTGTTTTGTTTTGTTTTGTTTTTTGGCATAATTATTTTTACCGATGAAAATCTTGCTAAAAAAGCCGACTTCTCATCCATTTTCGACACGAAATATCAATTCAATGAAATCACGTATATTAGCACGTGTTTATGATTAATCAAATGCCGCCAAATAAGCAATTGAATCTTAATGAACTATTTCTTTTATACATAGGCAGATAAAGAGACGGAAAAAATATCAAGGAGAAAAAAATGTGCTACTCTCGCAGATTGTTAAGGATTTGAAAACCTCTTTATTTATTACTGACTCGGTCGACGCAAAAAAAAAAAAAAACCATCGGTCGACGCAAAAAAGAAAATTTATATATAATAGTACTTAGCTTGTTATTAACGCATCTCGCGATTGCTCAGTTGGAAGATCGGAGGTCTGTAGAAATAAAATAAATGCTTTTATCCTTAGGTCGATGTTTCGAATCCGTCACGCGAGAGTCTTTTTTTTTGTTTTTAATTTAAGACAAATCTCTCTTTTTTGCCGAAAGTGCTAATTATTTGAAACAGTAATATACAATGTTAGTTAACTTACTCGACATCTTGCGATAGGTATAGCGTGCTTATAGAAATAAAAGGCGTTGTTCTTAAATACGATTCGTCTGATTCCCTGATTCCGTCTCTCATGAGAATCTGTTTTTTTTAATTTAACATCGTGAAGCGGGTATCTTCTCTTATTCTGTTTGTAGTGAGGGGTACTAGTATACAGTAGCAGGTTGACGGAATTTGGCCTCGTGGGAAGATAGTCCACTATTAATATATTTAAATTAATGTTTTACAAAGTAATACTTGAAATGAAAGTCCAACGGAGGTAAAACAGTTCATAGAAAATAATGATGACCTGAAAGAGATAAAGGCTTCGTAATGTGGAAGCGTTTTGTAGTTAAGGAATGTTCATTTAGAAGTTGTCAGTAGTTCAGCAAAATGTTTTGTGTGGAATGTCTTTGAAAAGAAATTCAAGTTAAGTACTTTTGAGAACAGGGAGGAGGAAAGAGGTCAGCATAATAGATGCTCGACTGAAGTCAAGGTGAGGCAGGTAACTCTATCCTATCGTCCTTCTGTCTGAGAAAGCTTTTGTCTCTCCGCTTTATATATCTGCTTTTTGGATCAAAAGCTCGCCGTTTCGAATTTCATACTTGTATATGATTCCTGGCTTGCCATTGGCTGGGAAATAAAATTCGCGAAGGCTCGCGAAATGTTAATTTGATATTTGATTAATTTTTATTTTTCAACCGGAACATCTGTGCGTATTCATTTGCGAGGAAATGATTTTATTCATTAGCTTTCTTGTCGGCATAGAACCAACATCCGTTTCAGATCGCTTTTGCTCTGTAGGTATCACCACAATCGTTCTCAAGATGTTCGTCCATTTTGATGGAAATTCTAACGTTCTCCGATTACCACCAGATGTTATTGATAACATTCTTGTGATTAGTCCTTTCTTTTGATTTTGTTGTTTTGTTGTTTTTTGTTTTGTTTTTTTTTTTGTTGTTTTTTTTGGCATAATTATTTTTACCGATGAAAATCTTGCTAAAAAAGCCGACTTCTCATCGATTTTCGACACGAAATATGAATTAAATGAAATCACGTATATTAGCACGTGTTTATGATTAATCAAATGCCGCCAAATAAGCAATTGAATCTTAATGAACTATTTCTTTTATACATATAGCCAGATAAAGAGACGGAAAAAATATCAAGGAGAAAAAAATGTGCTACTCTCGCAGATTGTTAAGGATTTGAAAACTCTTTATTTATTACTGACTCGGTCGACGCAAAAAAAAAACCATCGGTCGACGCAAAAAAGAAAATTTATATATAATAGTACTTAGCGTGTAAATAATGTATCTCGCGATAGCTCAGTTGGTAGAGCGGAGGACTGTAGAAATAAAATGAATGCTGTTATCCTTAGGTCGATGGTTCGAATCCGTCTCGCGAGAGTCTTTTTTTTTTAATTTAATACAAATCTCTCTTTTTTGCTGGAAGTGCTAATTATTTGAAACAGTAATATACAATATTAGTTAACTTACTCGACATCTTGCGATTGGTATAGCGTGCTAATAGACATAAAAGGCGTTGTTCTTAGATACGATTCGTCTGACTCTGATTCCGTCTCTCATGAGAATCTGTTTTTCTTAATTTAACATCGTGAAGCGGGTATCTTCTCTTATTCTGTTTTTAGTGAGGGGTACTAGTATACAGTAGCAGGTTGACGGATTTTGGCCTCGTGGGAAGATAGACCACTATTAATATATTTAAATTAATGTTTTACAAAGTAATACTTGAAATGAAAGTCCAACGGAGGTAAAACAGTTCATAGAAAATAATGATGAGCTGAAAGAGATAAAGGCTTAGTTATGTGGAAGCGTTTTGTAGTTAAGGAATGTTCATTTAGAAGTTGTCAGTAGTTCAGCAAAATGTTTTGTCTGGAATGACTTTGAAAAGATCAGTTAGTACTTTTGAGAACAGGGAGGAGGAAAGAGGTCAGCATAATAGATGCTCGACTGAAGTCAAGGTGAGGCAGGTAACTCTATCCTATCGTCCTTCTGTCTGAGAGAGCTTTTCTCTCTCCGCTTTATATATCTGCTTTTTGGATCAAAAGCTAGCCGTTTCGAATTTCATCCTTGTATTTGATTCCTGGCTTGCCATTGGCTGGGAAATAAAATTCGCGAAGGCTCGCGAAATGATAATTTGATATTTGATTAATTTTTATTTTTCAACCGGAACATCTGTGCGTATTCATTTGCGAGGAAATTATTTTATTCATTAGCTTTCTGGTCGGCATAGAACCAACATCCGGTTCAGATCGCTTTTGCTCTGTAGGTATCACCACAATCGTTCTCAAGATGTTCGTCCATTTTGATGGAAATTCTAACGTTCTCCGATTACCACCAGATGTTATTGATAACATTCTTGAGATTAGTCCTTTCTTTTGATTTTGTTGTTTTGTTGGTTTTTTTATTGGTTTTTTTGGGTTTTTTTTGGCATAATTATTTTTACCGATGAAAATCTTGCTAAAATAGCCGACTTCTCATCGATTTTCGACACGAAATATGAATTAAATGAAATCACGTATATTAGCACGTGTTTATGATTAATCAAATGCCGCCAAATAAGCAATTGAATCTTAATGAACTATTTCTTTTATACATAGGCAGATAAAGAGACGGAAAAAATATCAAGGAGAAAAAAATGTGCTACTCTCGCAGATTGTTAAGGATTTGAAAACTCTTTATTTATTACTGACTCGGTCAACGCAAAAAAAAAAAGCATCGGTCGACGCAAAAAAGAAAATTTATATATAATAGTACTTAGCATGTTATCAACGCATCTCGCGATAGCTCAGTTGGTAGATCGGAGGACTGTAGAAATAAAATGAATGTTGTTATCCTTAGGTCGATGGTTCGAATCCGTCTCGCGAGAGTCTTTTTTTTTTAATTTAATACAAATCTCTCTTTTTTGCTGGAAGTGCTAATTATTTGAAACAGTAATATACAATATTAGTTAACTTACTCGACATCTTGCGATTGGTATAGCGTGCTAATAGACATAAAAGGCGTTGTTCTTAGATACGATTCGTCTGACTCTGATTCCGTCTCTCATGAGAATCTGTTTTTTTTAATTTAACATCGTGAAGCGGGTATCTTCTCTTATTCTGTTTGTAGTGATGGGTAGTAGTATACAGTAGCAGGTTGACGGAATTTGGCCTCGTGGGAAGATAGACCACTATTAATATATTTAAATTAATATTTTACAAAGTAATACTTGAAATGAAAGTCCAACGGAGGTAAAACAGTTCATAGAAAATAATGATGAGCTGAAAGAGATAAAGGCTTAGTAATGTGGAAGCGTTTTGTAGTTAAGGAATGTTCATTTAGAAGTTTTCAGTAGTTCAGCAAAATGTTTTGTGTGGAATGTCTTTGAAAAGATCAGTTAGTACTTTTGAGAACAGGGAGGAGGAAAGAGGTCAGCATAATAGATGCTCGACTGAAGTCAAGGTGAGGCAGGTAACTCTATCCTATCGTCCTTCTGTCTGAGAGAGCTTTTGTCTCTCCGCTTTATATATCTGCTTTTTGGATCAAAAGCTAGCCGTTTCGAATTTCATCCTTGTATTTGATTCCTGGCTTGCCATTGGCTGGGAAATAAAATTTGCGAAGGCTCGCGAAATGGTAATTTGATATTTGATTAATTTTTATTTTTCAACCGGAACATCTGTGCGTATTCATTTGCGAGGAAATGATTTTATTCATTAGCTTTCTGGTCGGCATAGAACCAACATCCGGTTCAGATCGCTTTTGCTCTGTAGGTATCACCACAATCGTTCTCAACATGTTCGTCCATTTTGATGGAAATTCTAACGTTCTCCGATTACCACCAGATGTTATTGATAACATTCTTGTGATTAGTCCTTTCTTTTGTTTTTGTTGTTTTGTTGTTGTTTTTTTTTTTTTTTTTTTGGGCATAATTATTTTTACTGATGAACATCTTGCTAAAAAAGCCGATTTCTCATCGATTTTCGACACGAAATATGAATTAAATGAAATCACGTATATTAGCACGTGTTTATGATTAATCAAATGCCGCCAAATAAGCAATTGAATCTTAATGAACTATTTCTTTTATACATAGGCAGATAAAGAGACGGAAAAAATATCAAGGAGAAAAAAATGTGCTACTCTCGCAGATTGTTAAGGATTTGAAAACTCTTTATTTATTACTGACTCGGTCGACGCAAAAAAAAAAAAAACCATCGGTCGACGCAAAAAAGAAAATTTATATATAATAGTACTTAGCTTGTTATTAACGCATCTCGCGATTGCTCAGTTGGAAGATCGGAGGTCTGTAGAAATAAAATGAATGTTGTTATCCTTAGGTCGATGGTTCGAATCCGTCTCGCGAGAGTCTTTTTTTTTTAATTTAATACAAATCTCTCTTTTTTGCTGGAAGTGCTTATTATTTGAAACAGTAATATACAATATTAGTTAACTTACTCGACATCTTGCGATTGGTATAGCGTGCTAATAGACATAAAAGGCGTTGTTCTTAGATACGATTCGTCTGACTCTGATTCCGTCTCTCATGAGAATCTGTTTTTTTTTATTTAACATCGTGAAGCGGGTATCTTCTCTTATTCTGTTTGTAGTGAGGGGTAGTAGTATACAGTAGCAGGTTGACGGAATTTGGCCTCGTGGGAAGATAGACCACTATTAATATATTTAAATTAATGTTTTACAAAGTAATACTTGAAATGAAAGTCCAACGGAGGTAAAACAGTTCGTAGAAAATAATGATGAGCTGAAAGAGATAAAGGCTTAGTAATGTGGAAGCGTTTTGTAGTTAAGGGATGTTCATTTAGAAGTTGTCAGTAGTTCAGCAAAATGTTTTGTGTGGAATGTCTTTGAAAAGATCAGTTAGTACTTTTGAGAACAGGGAGGAGGAAAGAGGTCAGCATAATAGATGCTCGACTGAAGTCAAGGTGAGGCAGGTAACTCTATCCTATCGTCCTTCTGTCTGAGAGAGCTTTTGTCTCTCCGCTTTATATATCTGCTTTTTGGATCAAAAGCTAGCCGTTTCGAATTTCATCCTTGTATATGATTCCTGGCTTGCCATTGGCTGGGAAATAAAATTCGCGAAGGCTCGCGAAATGGTAATTTGATATTTGATTAATTTTTATTTTTCAACCGGAACATCTGTGCGTATTCATTTGCGAGGAAATGATTTTATTCATTAGCTTTCTTGTCGGCATAGAACCAACATCCGGTTCAGATCGCTTTTGCTCTGTAGGTATCACCACAATCGTTCTCAAGATGTTCGTCCATTTTGATGGAAATTCTAACGTTCTCCGATTACCACCAGATGTTATTGATAACATTCTTGAGATTAGTCCTTTCTTTTGATTTTGTTTTTTTGTTGTTTTTTTTTTGTTTTTTTTTGTTCTTTTTTGGCTTAATTATTTTTACCGATGAAAATCTTGCTAAAATAGCCGACTTCTCATCGATTTTCGACACGAAATAAGAATTAAATGAAATCACGTATATTAGCACGTGTTTATGATTAATCAAATGCCGCCAAATAAGCAATTGAATCTTAATGAACTATTTCTTTTATACATAGGCAGATAAAGAGACGGAAAAATATCAAGGAGAAAAAAATGTGCTACTCTCGCAGATTGTTAAGGATTTGAAAACTCTTTATTTATTACTGACTCGGTCGACGCAAAAAAAAAAAAAAAGCATCGGTCGACGCAAAAAAGAAAATTTATATATAATAGTACTTAGCATGTTATCAACGCATCTCGCGATAGCTCAGTTGGTAGATCGGAGGACTGTAGAAATAAAATGAATGTTGTTATCCTTAGGTCGATGGTTCGAATCCGTCTCGCGAGAGTCTTTTTTTTTTTAATTTAATACAAATCTCTCTTTTTTGCTGGAAGTGCTAATTATTTGAAACAGTAATATACAATATTAGTTAACTTACTCGACATCTTGCGATTGGTATAGCGTGCTAATAGACATAAAAGGCGTTGTTCTTAGATACGATTCGTCTGACTCTGATTCCGTCTCTCATGAGAATCTGTTTTTTTTAATTTAACATCGTGAAGCGGGTATCTTCTCTTATTCTGTTTGTAGTGATGGGTAGTAGTATACAGTAGCAGGTTGACGGAATTTGGCCTCGTGGGAAGATAGACCACTATTAATATATTTAAATTAATGTTTTACAAAGTAATACTTGAAATGAAAGTCCAACGGAGGTAAAACAGTTCATAGAAAATAATGATGAGCTGAAAGAGATAAAGGCTTAGTAATGTGGAAGCGTTTTGTAGTTAAGGAATGTTCATTTAGAAGTTTTCAGTAGTTCAGCAAAATGTTTTGTGTGGAATGTCTTTGAAAAGATCAGTTAGTACTTTTGAGAACAGGGAGGAGGAAAGAGGTCAGCATAATAGATGCTCGACTGAAGTCAAGGTGAGGCAGGTAACTCTATCCTATCGTCCTTCTGTCTGAGAGAGCTTTTGTCTCTCCGCTTTATATATCTGCTTTTTGGATCAAAAGCTAGCCGTTTCGAATTTCATCCTTGTATTTGATTCCTGGCTTGCCATTGGCTGGGAAATAAAATTTGCGAAGGCTCGCGAAATGGTAATTTGATATTTGATTAATTTTTATTTTTCAACCGGAACATCTGTGCGTATTCATTTGCGAGGAAATGATTTTATTAGCTTTCTGGTCGGCATAGAACCAACATCCGGTTCAGATCGCTTTTGCTCTGTAGGTATCACCACAATCGTTCTCAACATGTTCGTCCATTTTGATGGAAATTCTAACGTTCTCCGATTACCACCAGATGTTATTGATAACATTCTTGTGATTAGTCCTTTCTTTTGTTTTTGTTGTTTTGTTGTTGTTTTTTTTTTTTTTTTTTGGGCATAATTATTTTTACTGATGAACATCTTGCTAAAAAAGCCGATTTCTCATCGATTTTCGACACGAAATATGAATTAAATGAAATCACGTATATTAGCACGTGTTTATGATTAATCAAATGCCGCCAAATAAGCAATTGAATCTTAATGAACTATTTCTTTTATACATAGGCAGATAAAGAGACGGAAAAAATATCAAGGAGAAAAAAATGTGCTACTCTCGCAGATTGTTAAGGATTTGAAAACTCTTTATTTATTACTGACTCGGTCGACGCAAAAAAAAAAAACCATCGGTCGACGCAAAAAAGAAAATTTATATATAATAGTACTTAGCTTGTTATTAACGCATCTCGCGATTGCTCAGTTGGAAGATCGGAGGTCTGTAGAAATAAAATGAATGTTGTTATCCTTAGGTCGATGGTTCGAATCCGTCTCGCGAGAGTCTTTTTTTTTTTAATTTAATACAAATCTCTCTTTTTTGCTGGAAGTGCTTATTATTTGAAACAGTAATATACAATATTAGTTAACTTACTCGACATCTTGCGATTGGTATAGCGTGCTAATAGACATAAAAGGCGTTGTTCTTAGATACGATTCGTCTGACTCTGATTCCGTCTCTCATGAGAATCTGTTTTTTTTTATTTAACATCGTGAAGCGGGTATCTTCTCTTATTCTGTTTGTAGTGAGGGGTAGTAGTATACAGTAGCAGGTTGACGGAATTTGGCCTCGTGGGAAGATAGACCACTATTAATATATTTAAATTAATGTTTTACAAAGTAATATTTGAAATGAAAGTCCAACGGAGGTAAAACAGTTCGTAGAAAATAATGATGAGCTGAAAGAGATAAAGGCTTAGTAATGTGGAAGCGTTTTGTAGTTAAGGGATGTTCATTTAGAAGTTGTCAGTAGTTCAGCAAAATGTTTTGTGTGGAATGTCTTTGAAAAGATCAGTTAGTACTTTTGAGAACAGGGAGGAGGAAAGAGGTCAGCATAATAGATGCTCGACTGAAGTCAAGGTGAGGCAGGTAACTCTATCCTATCGTCCTTCTGTCTGAGAGAGCTTTTGTCTCTCCGCTTTATATATCTGCTTTTTGGATCAAAAGCTAGCCGTTTCGAATTTCATCCTTGTATATGATTCCTGGCTTGCCATTGGCTGGGAAATAAAATTCGCGAAGGCTCGCGAAATGGTAATTTGATATTTGATTAATTTTTATTTTTCAACCGGAACATCTGTGCGTATTCATTTGCGAGGAAATGATTTTATTCATTAGCTTTCTTGTCGGCATAGAACCAACATCCGGTTCAGATCGCTTTTGCTCTGTAGGTATCACCACAATCGTTCTCAAGATGTTCGTCCATTTTGATGGAAATTCTAACGTTCTCCGATTACCACCAGATGTTATTGATAACATTCTTGAGATTAGTCCTTTCTTTTGATTTTGTTTTTTTGTTGTTTTTTTTTTGTTTTTTTTTTGTTCTTTTTTGGCTTAATTATTTTTACCGATGAAAATCTTGCTAAAATAGCCGACTTCTCATCGATTTTCGACACGAAATAAGAATTAAATGAAATCACGTATATTAGCACGTGTTTATGATTAATCAAATGCCGCCAAATAAGCAATTGAATCTTAATGAACTATTTCTTTTATACATAGGCAGATAAAGAGACGGAAAAAATATCAAGGAGAAAAAAATGTGCTACTCTCGCAGATTGTTAAGGATTTGAAAACTCTTTATTTATTACTGACTCGGTCGACGCAAAAAAAAAAAAAAAGCATCGGTCGACGCAAAAAAGAAAATTTATATATAATAGTACTTAGCATGTTATCAACGCATCTCGCGATAGCTCAGTTGGTAGATCGGAGGACTGTAGAAATAAAATGAATGTTGTTATCCTTAGGTCGATGGTTCGAATCCGTCTCGCGAGAGTCTTTTTTTTTTAATTTAATACAAATCTCTCTTTTTTGCTGGAAGTGCTAATTATTTGAAACAGTAATATACAATATTAGTTAACTTACTCGACATCTTGCGATTGGTATAGCGTGCTAATAGACATAAAAGGCGTTGTTCTTAGATACGATTCGTCTGACTCTGATTCCGTCTCTCATGAGAATCTGTTTTTTTTAATTTAACATCGTGAAGCGGGTATCTTCTCTTATTCTGTTTGTAGTGATGGGTAGTAGTATACAGTAGCAGGTTGACGGAATTTGGCCTCGTGGGAAGATAGACCACTATTAATATATTTAAATTAATGTTTTACAAAGTAATACTTGAAATGAAAGTCCAACGGAGGTAAAACAGTTCATAGAAAATAATGATGAGCTGAAAGAGATAAAGGCTTAGTAATGTGGAAGCGTTTTGTAGTTAAGGAATGTTCATTTAGAAGTTTTCAGTAGTTCAGCAAAATGTTTTGTGTGGAATGTCTTTGAAAAGATCAGTTAGTACTTTTGAGAACAGGGAGGAGGAAAGAGGTCAGCATAATAGATGCTCGACTGAAGTCAAGGTGAGGCAGGTAACTCTATCCTATCGTCCTTCTGTCTGAGAGAGCTTTTGTCTCTCCGCTTTATATATCTGCTTTTTGGATCAAAAGCTAGCCGTTTCGAATTTCATCCTTGTATTTGATTCCTGGCTTGCCATTGGCTGGGAAATAAAATTTGCGAAGGCTCGCGAAATGGTAATTTGATATTTGATTAATTTTTATTTTTCAACCGGAACATCTGTGCGTATTCATTTGCGAGGAAATGATTTTATTAGCTTTCTGGTCGGCATAGAACCAACATCCGGTTCAGATCGCTTTTGCTCTGTAGGTATCACCACAATCGTTCTCAACATGTTCGTCCATTTTGATGGAAATTCTAACGTTCTCCGATTACCACCAGATGTTATTGATAACATTCTTGTGATTAGTCCTTTCTTTTGTTTTTGTTGTTTTGTTGTTGTTTTTTTTTTTTTTTTTTGGGCATAATTATTTTTACTGATGAACATCTTGCTAAAAAAGCCGATTTCTCATCGATTTTCGACACGAAATATGAATTAAATGAAATCACGTATATTAGCACGTGTTTATGATTAATCAAATGCCGCCAAATAAGCAATTGAATCTTAATGAACTATTTCTTTTATACATAGGCAGATAAAGAGACGGAAAAAATATCAAGGAGAAAAAAATGTGCTACTCTCGCAGATTGTTAAGGATTTGAAAACTCTTTATTTATTACTGACTCGGTCGACGCAAAAAAAAAAAAAACCATCGGTCGACGCAAAAAAGAAAATTTATATATAATAGTACTTAGCTTGTTATTAACGCATCTCGCGATTGCTCAGTTGGAAGATCGGAGGTCTGTAGAAATAAAATGAATGTTGTTATCCTTAGGTCGATGGTTCGAATCCGTCTCGCGAGAGTCTTTTTTTTTTTAATTTAATACAAATCTCTCTTTTTTGCT
Organism: Ascarosepion bandense; assembly: GCA_037127315.1. Taxonomy (NCBI): domain Eukaryota; kingdom Metazoa; phylum Mollusca; class Cephalopoda; order Sepiida; family Sepiidae; genus Ascarosepion; species Ascarosepion bandense. The sequence goes on along the minus strand of JBBBDQ010002273.1, from coordinate 1,797,292 downwards.
GGAAGTGCTTATTATTTGAAACAGTAATATACAATATTAGTTAACTTACTCGACATCTTGCGATTGGTATAGCGTGCTAATAGACATAAAAGGCGTTGTTCTTAGATACGATTCGTCTGACTCTGATTCCGTCTCTCATGAGAATCTGTTTTTTTTTATTTAACATCGTGAAGCGGGTATCTTCTCTTATTCTGTTTGTAGTGAGGGGTAGTAGTATACAGTAGCAGGTTGACGGAATTTGGCCTCGTGGGAAGATAGACCACTATTAATATATTTAAATTAATGTTTTACAAAGTAATACTTGAAATGAAAGTCCAACGGAGGTAAAACAGTTCGTAGAAAATAATGATGAGCTGAAAGAGATAAAGGCTTAGTAATGTGGAAGCGTTTTGTAGTTAAGGGATGTTCATTTAGAAGTTGTCAGTAGTTCAGCAAAATGTTTTGTGTGGAATGTCTTTGAAAAGATCAGTTAGTACTTTTGAGAACAGGGAGGAGGAAAGAGGTCAGCATAATAGATGCTCGACTGAAGTCAAGGTGAGGCAGGTAACTCTATCCTATCGTCCTTCTGTCTGAGAGAGCTTTTGTCTCTCCGCTTTATATATCTGCTTTTTGGATCAAAAGCTAGCCGTTTCGAATTTCATCCTTGTATATGATTCCTGGCTTGCCATTGGCTGGGAAATAAAATTCGCGAAGGCTCGCGAAATGGTAATTTGATATTTGATTAATTTTTATTTTTCAACCGGAACATCTGTGCGTATTCATTTGCGAGGAAATGATTTTATTCATTAGCTTTCTTGTCGGCATAGAACCAACATCCGGTTCAGATCGCTTTTGCTCTGTAGGTATCACCACAATCGTTCTCAAGATGTTCGTCCATTTTGATGGAAATTCTAACGTTCTCCGATTACCACCAGATGTTATTGATAACATTCTTGAGATTAGTCCTTTCTTTTGATTTTGTTTTTTTGTTGTTTTTTTTTGTTTTTTTTTTGTTCTTTTTTGGCTTAATTATTTTTACCGATGAAAATCTTGCTAAAATAGCCGACTTCTCATCGATTTTCGACACGAAATAAGAATTAAATGAAATCACGTATATTAGCACGTGTTTATGATTAATCAAATGCCGCCAAATAAGCAATTGAATCTTAATGAACTATTTCTTTTATACATAGGCAGATAAAGAGACGGAAAAAATATCAAGGAGAAAAAAATGTGCTACTCTCGCAGATTGTTAAGGATTTGAAAACTCTTTATTTATTACTGACTCGGTCGACGCAAAAAAAAAAAAAAAGCATCGGTCGACGCAAAAAAGAAAATTTATATATAATAGTACTTAGCGTGTTATTAACGCATCTCGCGATAGCTCAGTTGGTAGAGCGGAGGACTGTAGAAATAAAATGAATGTTGTTATCCTTAGGTCGATGGTTCGAATCCGTCTCGCGAGAGTCTTTTTTTTTTAATTTAATACAAATCTCTCTTTTTTGCTGGAAGTGCTAATTATTTGAAACAGTAATATACAATATTAGTTAACTTACTCGACATCTTGCGATTGGTATAGCGGGCTAATAGACATAAAAGGCGTTGTTCTTAGATACGATTCGTCTGACTCTGATTCCGTCTCTCATGAGAATCTGTTTTTTTTAATTTAACATCGTGAAGCGGGTATCTTCTCTTATTCTGTTTGTAGTGAGGGGTAGTAGTATACAGTAGCAGGTTGACGGAATTTGGCCTCGTGGGAAGATAGACCACTATTAATATATTTAAATTAATGTTTTACAAAGTAATACTTGAAATGAAAGTCCAACGGAGGTAAAACAGTTCATAGAAAATAATGATGAGCTGAAAGAGATAAAGGCTTAGTTATGTGGAAGCGTTTTGTAGTTAAGGAATGTTCATTTAGAAGTTGTCAGTAGTTCAGCAAAATGTTTTGTGTGGAATGTCTTTGAAAAGATCAGTTAGTACTTTTGAGAACAGGGAGGAGGAAAGAGGTCAGCATAATTGATGCTCGACTGAAGTCAAGGTGAGGCAGGTAACTCTATCCTATCGTCCTTCTGTCTGAGAGAGCTTTTCTCTCTCCGCTTTATATATCTGCTTTTTGGATCAAAAGCTAGCCGTTTCGAATTTCATCCTTGTATTTGATTCCTGGCTTGCCATTGGCTGGGAAATAAAATTCGCGAAGTCTCGCGAAATGGTAATTTGATATTTGATTAATTTTTATTTTTCAACCGGAACATCTGTGCGTATTCATTTGCGAGGAAATGATTTTACTCATTAGCTTTCTTGTCGGCATAGAACCAACATCCGGTTCAGATCGCTTTTGCTCTGTAGGTATCACCACAATCGTTCTCAAGATGTTCGTCCATTTTGATGGAAATTCTAACGTTCTCCGATTACCACCAGATGTTATTGATAACATTCTTGAGATTAGTCCTTTCTTTTGATTTTGTTTTTTTGTTGTTTTTTTTTTGTTTTTTTTTTGTTTTTTTTGGCTTAATTATTTTTACCGATGAAAATCTTGCTGAAATAGCCGACTTCTCATCGATTTTCGACACGAAATATGAATTAAATGAAATCACGTATATTAGCACGTGTTTATGATTAATCAAATGCCGCCAAATAAGCAATTGAATCTTAATGAACTATTTCTTTTATACATAGGCAGATAAAGAGACGGAAAAAATATCAAGGAGAAAAAAATGTGCTACTCTCGCAGATTGTTACGGATTTGAAAACTCTTTATTTATTACTGACTCAGTCAACGCAAAAAAAAAAAGCATCGGTCGACGCAAAAAAGAAAATTCATATATAATAGTACTTAGCATGTTATCAACGCATCTCGCGATAGCTCAGTTGGTAGATCGGAGGACTGTAGAAATAAAATGAATGTTGTTATCCTTAGGTCGATTGTTCGAATCCGTCTCGCGAGAGTCTTTTTTTTTTAATTTAATACAAATCTCTCTTTTTTGCTGGAAGTGCTAATTATTTGAAACAGTAATATACAATATTAGTTAACTTACTCGACATCTTGCGAATGGTATAGCGTGCTAATAGACATAAAAGGCGTTGTTCTTAGATACGATTCGTCTGACTCTGATTCCGTCTCTCATGAGAATCTGTTTTTTTTAATTTAACATCGTGAAGCGGGTATCTTCTCTTATTCTGTTTGTAGTGATGGGTAGTAGTATACAGTAGCAGGTTGACGGAATTTGGCCTCGTGGGAAGATAGTCCACTATTAATATATTTAAATTAATGTTTTACAAAGTAATACTTGAAATGAAAGTCCAACGGAGGTAAAACAGTTCATAGAAAATAATGATGAGCTGAAAGAGATAAAGGCTTAGTTATGTGGAAGAGTTTTGTAGTTAAGGAATGTTCATTTAGAAGTTGTCAGTAGTTCAGCAAAATGTTTTGTGTGGAATGTCTTTGAAAAGATCAGTTAGTACTTTTGAGAACAGGGAGGAGGAAAGAGGTCAGCATAATTGATGCTCGACTGAAGTCAAGGTGAGGCAGGTAACTCTATCCTATCGTCCTTCTGTCTGAGAGAGCTTTTGTCTCTCCGCTTTATATATCTGCTTTTTGGATCAAAAGCTAGCCGTTTCGAATTTCATCCTTGTATTTGATTCCTGGCTTGCCATTGGCTGGGAAATAAAATTCGCGAAGACTCGCAAAACGGTAATTTGATATTTGATTAATTTTTATTTTTGAACCGGAACATCTGTGCGTATTCATTTGCGAGGAAATGATTTTATTCATTAGCTTTCTGGTCGGCATAGAACCAACATCCGGTTCAGATCGCTTTTGCTCTGTAGGTATCACCACAATCGTTCTCAAGATGTTCGTCCATTTTGATGGAAATTCTAACGTTCTCCGATAACCACCAGATGTTATTGATAACATTCTTGAGATTAGTCCTTTCTTTTGATTTTGTTGTTTTGTTGGTTTTTTTTTTTTTGGTTTTTTTTGTTATTTTTTGGCATAATATTTTTACCGATGAAAATCTTGCTAAAAAAGCCGACTTCTCATCGATTTTCGACACGAAATATGAATTGAATGAAATCACGTATATTAGCACGTGTTTATGATTAATCAAATGCCGCCAAATAAGCAATTGAATCTTAATGAACTATTTCTTTTATACAAAGGCAGATAAAGAGACGGAAAAAATATCAAGGAGAAAAAATGTGCTACTCTCGCAGATTGTTAAGGATTTGAAAACTCTTTATTTATTACTGACTCGGTCGACGCAAAAAAAATAAAAGCATCGGTCGACGCAAAAAAGAAAATTTATATATAATAGTACTTAGCGTGTTATTAACGCATCTCACGATAGCTCAGTTGGTAGAGCGGAGGACTGTAGAAATAAAATGAATACTGTTATCCTTAGATCGATGGTTCGAATCCGTCTTGCGAGAGACTTTTTTTAAAATTTAATACAAATCTCTCTTTTTTGCTGAAAGTGCTTATTATTTGAAACAGTAATATACGATAATAGTTACATTACTCAACATCTTGCGATTGGTATAGCGTGCTAATAGACATAAAAGGCTTTTTTCTTAGATACGAATCGTCTGATTCCGTCTCTCATGAGAATCTGTTGTTTTTTTTCAATTTAATTAATACCATTTTCTTTTCCAAATTGATCATCGTTTTAATGGAAATATTTAAATATTAATTTTAAACACGCGATATTTTTACGGTTTTCCTATTTTTTAATATTCTGAAGAATTTTACTTTTTCATGTAATGACTGAAACTCACGGCAAGTTCTACGATGATAATAAATAAAAAATATCCGTAGAAATTCAAGTTAAGAATTTGAGCTTACCAACTTTAAAGAAATTTCGCCATATCAATCCGAAATAAGAATTCTTCGATATGGCGTGACACTAAATGGCTAGCAAACTTGTTTCGCTAGATATATTACAACTGAATAGTAGGTTTGATCCTCACTAAGTGCATTCAGCTTTTGTGCTAGGAGACCTAAGCTACGCTTTTAAACATTTCCGACATTTTTGCCTCAGCTACAGTTAAAAACCACCTCTACATGTTGTTACTGTCAACAAACTATTTTTTTCCCAGCAAGATCAATTGCAAATAAGTATTGAGTTCAATCCTCACCGGGTGCCCCATACTTTCGACTTTATTCCACATCTAAGTTACGCTAAGAAAAGCAGTATAAATATGAATGTTATTCGTTGTTTTTAGAAGTGGGTACAAATGAAAAGAAATGAAGTTGACAGTCAGTCAGTCAGTCAGTCAGTCAGTCAGTTAAGTGCCATGCGTGATACACGCTTGTGTGATCATGTCTCAAAAGAGACATGTGCCATTGCTTTCTGCAGTAGATTTGTTGCCGTCCAAGTCAATAGAACCCAGTCTGTACTATTATTTAATCCATAACTGGAGGGGAGAGACAGAGTAATACCTTTCCCAATGGTATTCGTGAATGCAATGAATTCAACTGCAATTCATTGCATTCAACTCTCGTCTCCCTGATTTGTCTTTCTTAACCGATATCCACTGCACCACAACACACAGAAGTTGACAGAATTGAAATAATTAATACTTGTGTAATCAGATTCATTTAACATTAAATTTCTATTTTTTTCAAACTAATGCGTCACAAATGTATACATAATTGTTGCAAGATTTTTAAAACTGAGAATCAAGTTTTGTCTACAAATGTGTCGATCGCTTTAAAAATGGTCGAAAAATTAAAAGATTAAAAAAAATTGAAAAAATTTAGATTCCAATAAATATAATTTCTGTTTGAAATATACCCGAGTATTTTGCTCACTGGAAATAGTAAATTAATCATTTAGCTTACAATTAAAACTAAAATAAAAGTTTCAAATTTTTTTTTTTTTTTTAAATTCATTTTTGAAAGTCAGTTATTGAAAATGGGTGGTGAGTTGTCAGCGTTGGGAGAACTGAGAAGGCAGGAGCAAGCATAATTATAATATGATAGTTCGTAGGCAAGTTCCTCGGCGTTTTGTGATAACTCAGTTGGTAGAGCGCAGGACTGTAGATGTAAAAAAGTAATTGTTATCCTTAAGTCTATGGTCCGAAGCTGTCTCGCGAGAAGACTTACTTAAACGTTTTTCTATTTTCACCTAAATTACTCATTTATTTTAAATAATGATATGTTTATAGTTTATAGAGAAACTACTCGACATCTCCCAAGTTCCAGACGAAAGTAATAGTTATCTTTTTCTCTTTTTAAATACCGTCATTTCTTCAATAATCCCTGTACTCAGTCTTTTCTCCCATGTTAACGCCCTGATTGCTGGTGGCATTGCCGCTTTGATTGGTGTGAAATGATTTTTATAAAGTGCAATATCGTAAATTTTAATTCTTGAAGTTTTTTTATGGTTAAGATTTGGCTTGAAAATTGTAACGACGCAAAGTTCTTGCTCTGATACAAGTAATATAAGTTGTAATAAAATAAAATCCCTGTAATGATGGCTTGGAGAATCTGATACTCACTGGTCAGATAGAAGGACAGAGAGACAGGGGGAAGCAATGCGTAACGTACTTGATGGGCTTTAGCAAGCGGGTGGTAGAGAGGGGTTTCGGTGGAGTAACAGGAAAACCACAAGTGTAGAGGAGTAGAGAGATATAGAAGGCAATGATCACCTACTTCTTCTAAGAGTTGTGTCTCACGACACAGAAGGAGAGGAAGAAGAAGAAGAAGAAGAAGAAGAAGAAGAAGAAGAAGAAATTACAATTAAAACAAAAAAACAGGAAAATGTAATGGCGATTTTCTAAGCGTAGAAACTAGACCGAAAGGAAGTGGCACCCAGTGAGGATCGAACTCAATTATATTGATTTTAGTGAGACAAGCTGGCTGAACATCACACCACCTCGAGGTGCCGTAGGAGCGAGTAATGTTGATAGAACAATGGTAAAAAATAATCCATAATTTTTCTTTAAAAGTGAAGAAAATAAAAAATTGAACCCCGCGAGACAGATTCGAACCATCGACCTAAGGATGACAACCGAATTTACTTTCTACATTCCTCCGCTCTGCCAACTGAGCTAACGCGAGAAAGCTATGCCAGTCCTCTTTCATTTTAGAGTTTCGTATGTTTAACTATAGTTATTTTTACAACAGCCAACTGTCCTGATGGAAGTAATTTGTTTAAATAATAATCGATTTAATGAAAAAATCTATTGTTTTTATGGGCACAAACATTCGTATTTTCCCATAACTCAAAAATTTTTATTTTCCATGCTTGGCTTTTTCTTCTGCCTTAGATTTGGTTGCATCGTCACAAACCTTGAAGTAAAATGATTTTTTTTCTATCATTATTTTACAACAGCTTACCACACGGTATTTAATCATAGACATTAGATGTTAGCTGTCCTGAGATGAGGTAGTATTTACAGTATTTACATTATTCGGATTATTACGAAGTTTTGACCATTGTACGCCACGGACTTCTTGAATTTCGATCCAAAACCCTTTATTACAATCACTGGGGTGTATCATTCTCATTCCTTGCGTAGTAATGCTACGATTGAGTTATCTCCCTTTAACCCTGTAAGTTCGCCACTGCTGTAGCCTGGTATTGAACTCACAACTGTTTGGGTCAAGTAACAGGAACTAACCAACGTCTATATGCACTGGGCCATGGTGAACAAGTCACTTGCATTGTTAGAGGGAGATAATTCATGACTTCCAAAAGAGACATTGTTAAGCAAGGATTGAGAATGATATACTCCAGTGATTGTAATAAAGTGTTCGGTTCGAAATTCCTAGCACCTGAAGAAGGCTAGACATTACAATGGTCGAAACGTCGTATAAATGGCAACAAAGATGAGGACAATAGTCCAAATTATGTAAATACTGCAGATTTTGCTGTTTATGTATTTGTCTAAAATGATAGAAACCTGTTTCCCTCGGACCATTTCTTTCGCTAAAATATATAAAATATTTAAATTCTACGTAATATTCTGAAGAATTCTGTATGTCCTGGTTATGACGATAGACTGCATCTGGCAGCAAGGCCTCTGATTGGAAAGTTTAGAAGATCGTGTAACCAACTCTTAATTGTTGTTGCTCCCAGTTTCAGCCTGATCTGAGAGATGTGACACAAGGTCTTTTTCAACGTGGCGAACCTGAGCGCCTACGCCCAGGTACTGGTCAAAACATTACCTATCCACCGCGCTGGATAGGTTCAAAACCGGTTTAAACAGGTCTTAAACAGGTCTAATTCGATCTTAATTTCGTGTTCCCACCCAGAAGACCGAGGACGACACCCCTCTGCTCCAACATATTCTCTTTCTCTTCCAGCGTACTCAGTGTCTCTCCCTGTTGCAACGTACCCCGTTTCTCTCTATTCCAACCCAAATTAATCCCTCTCTCTTCTCCAACATACTCTCTTCTCTTTCGCTCTTTGCCACTCTATTTATTCCAACAGATTCGGTCTCACTAAGAAGAATAATACAAGTTTGTATTTGTATTCAAGAAAGTGAAACTTTCTGAAACATCGTGTAGCGGGTATCTTCTCTTATTCTGTTTGTAGTGAGGGGTACTAGTATACAGTAGCAGGTTGACGGAATTTGGCCTTGTGGGAAGATAGCCCACTATAATTCATAAAATTATTATAGAATCAAGAAAGGCAATTTTGAGTATAAAATAACATTTATATATATATATATATATATATATATATATATATATATATATATATATATATATATATTTAAATTAATGTTTTATGAAGTACTACTTGAAATGAAAGTCCAACGGAGGTAAAACAGTTCATAGAAAATAATGATGAGCTGAAAGAGATAAAGGCTTAGTTATGTGGAAGCGTTTTGTAGTTAAGGAATGTTCATTTAGAAGTTGTCAGTAGTTCAGCAAAATGTTTTGTGTGGAATGTCTTTGAAAAGATCAGTTAGTACTTTTGAGAACAGGGATGAGGAAAGAGGTCAGCCGCTCGACTTAAGTCAAGGGAAGGCAGGTAACTCTATCCTATCGTCCTTCTGTCTGAGTGAGCTTTTGTCTCTCCACTTATTTATGTCTGCTTTTTGGATCAAAAGCTAGCCGTTTCGAAATTCATCCTTGTATTTGATTCCGGGCTTGCCATTGGCTGGGAAATAAAATTCGCAAAGGCTCGCGAATTAGTAATATTTGATTAATTTTTATTTTTCAACCGAACATTTACGCGAATTCACGTGCGCGGAAATAATTTTTATTCGTTAGCTTTCTGGTCGGCAAAGGGCAATGTCCCGTTCAGCTCACTTTTGCTCTGGCGGTATCACCACAATCGTTCTCAAGATGTTCGTCCATTTTGATGGAAATTCTAACGTTATCCGATTACCACCAGATGTTATTGAGAACATTCTTGTGATTAGTCCTTTCTTTTGTTTTTGTTGTTTTGATTTTTTTTTTTTTTGGCATAATTATTTTACCGATGAAAATCTTGCTAAAAAAGCCGACTTCTCATCGATTTTCGACACGAAATATGAATTAAATGAAATCACGTATATTAGCACGTGTTTATGATTAATCAAATGCCGCCAAATAAGCAATTGAATCTTAATGAACTATTTCTTTTATACATAGGCAGATAAAGAGACGGAAAAAATATCAAGGAGAAAAAAAATGTGCTACTCTCGCAGATTGTTAAGGATTTGAAAACTCTTTATTTATTACTGACTCGGTCGACGCAAAAAAAAAAAAAGCATCGGTCGACGCAAAAAACAAAATTTATATATAATAGTACTTAGCTGGGAGTTATCGCATCTCGCGATAGCTCAGTTGGTAGAGCGGAGGACTGTAGAAATAAAATGAGTGCTGTTATCCTTAGGTCGATGGTTCGAATCCGTCTCGCGAGAGTCTTTTTTTAAAATTTAATACAAATCTCTCATTTTTGCTGAAAGTGCTTATTATTTGAAACATAATATACGATAATAGTTAGCTTACTCGACGTCTTGTGATTGGTATAGCGTGCTAATAGACATAAAAGGCGTTGATCTTAGATACGAATCGTCTGATTCCGTCTCTCATGAGAATCTGTTTTTTTTTTTCAGTTTAATTAATACCATTTTCTTTTCCAAATTGATCATCGTTTTATAGAAATATTTAAATATTAATTTTAAACACGCGATATTTTTACGGTTTTCCTATTTTTTAATATTCTGAAGAATTTTACTTTTTCATGTAATGACTGAAACTCACGGCAAGTTCTACGATGATAATAAATAAAATATCCGTAGAAATTCAAGTTAAGTATTTGTGCTTACCAAATTTAAAGAAATTTCGCCATATCAATCCGAAATAAGAATTCTTCGATATGGCGTGACACTAAATGGCTAGCAAACTTGTTTCTCTAGATATATTACGACTGAATAGTAGGTTTGATCCTCACTAAGTGCATTCAGCTTTTGTGCTAGGAGTCCTAAGCTACGCTTTTAAACATTTACGACATTTTTGCCTCAGCTACAGTTAAAAACCACCACTACATGTTGTAACTCGAAACAAACTATTTTTTCCCAGCAAGATCAATTACAAATAAGTATTAAGTTCGATCCTCACCGGGTGCCCCATACTTTCGACTTTATTCCACATCTAAGTTACGCTAAGAAAAGCAGTATAAATATGAATGTTATTCGTTGTTTTTAGAAGTGGGTACAAATGAAAAGAAATGAAGTTGACAGTCAGTCAGTCAGTCAGTTAAGTGCCATACGTGATACACGCTTGTGTGATCATGTCTCAAAAGAGACATTTGCCATTGCTTTCTGCAGTAGATTTGTTGCCGTCCAAGTCAATAGAACCCAGTCTGTACTATTATTTAATCCATCACTGGGGGGAGTGACAGAGTAATACCTTTCCCAATGGTATTCGTGAATGCAATGAATTCAACTGGAATTCATTGCATTCAACTCTCGTCTCCCTGATTTGTCTTTCTTAACCGATATCCATTGCACCACAACACACAGAAGTTGACAACTTTTTCCATTTTACTGAAACAGCCATGAAACACTTATATTTTCTTTCATTTGTTCACTGAAACCAAGTACTGTCTTTTTCAAGTTTTCCGCGCGACGGAATAGACTAATTAAACACTAGCAGTATAGCCCGGCGTTGCTCGGGTGGAATGAAAGCTTTAAAACTAATCTATGGTCCTGGAGATCAGTCTCTTTGGACGTTGGCACGAAAAACTAAAAAGCAATAGTTTTTTCCAGTTAAAGCGAAACCGTTGACTGAATGAAAAATGAATGTATGTAAGTCAAATTTTGCTTTCCTGGTATCGATGTCAAATAAGTTTTTTTCGTCGTCAACTGAATTTTGAAGGCTAAATAAATCCTCTGAGTATATAGTATTATGACTGAGACTAAGAACTACAATTATACCTGCTTAGAGCCAAACCCGAAGCAAAAACTAAAATAAAAGGCTGAAGAAAATACAGACATATAGGCAGATAGACAGACACACACACAAACATCTTGCATTTTATCTGCCTATATGTCTCTATATCTGTATATATATATATATATTATCGATTTTCTGCACTATTGTAAGAACTCCAAATTTGAAACTTCTGAATATTGTTTCTTCTGCCTTTGTCTATGAGTGTATCAAATTTGATTGAAATTGGACCACTACTTCTATAACCCGACTTTTTCGTTTTTCGATTGTCGATATTTTTCTGGGTTACCTCGACACAAGATCTAGCTAAGAACACTTGCAGACGCTTGTGGTACAACTGTGTAAATTTTCAAGAAAATCGGTTCAGACGTTTCGGAGTCTATAGGTAACGGATACACACACACACACACACACACACACACACACACACACACACACACACACACAGACAATGTTCCATTTATTATATAAGTTTAGATTAATTCGCCGAAAAAAAATCAGCATAGTATGAATAAAAAAGACCCCAAACATAATAAAAACGAACATTTCCCATCAGAATGTTCATGTTATTATTATTAAGAGGAAAGGTCAAAGTATTTTTAGTTATTTTTTTAATTTTTTAACCCCTCGTAACACGTTCGGAATTTTGGTAATATTCTTGTTATTATTTCAGTTAGCAGCTGACAAAATCATTACGAGAGTTTACAATGGGAAACGTAAACTCGGTTTTTTTTTTTGTCTTTTTCCAGATAAACACATTAATTTAGAAATTCTTGCAAAAATCAATTAATTGTCGTATTTTAATGAAACTTTCAGGACTTATTCACAAAAGAATTAAATAGTTTTTAAATTATTATTTTAAAAAATCTTGATAAAAATATTTTTATTTTACACCTGTTACCCCGACTCCACGTAAATTCATGAACTTTTAAGAAGTTTAATTTTGTTGGGAAATTGTTTTTATTAGTTAAAACGCAGGACTCATTGGAAACTGTAAATCATCTATTAGCATCTTTTTAAACATTTTACCATTATTTCCGAAAATCTTTTCTGAACAGTGAAATAAAAAAATGCAAAATAACTATGACATTATTTAATTTGATAAATTGATAATTACTTCAATAAATACAAATTAAGGGCATTATAGACTGAAGGAATTTTTTTTTGAAATTTTAAGAGAATTGTTTTCATTTTTTAATTATAATAATTTATAAATTTCAAAAATATTCTTAAAGTACTTCAAATATTAGTTGGTGTTAGTTTATAAACTTATTAAAGGATGATTATATCTACTAATCGAAAATTAGGAGGTTTAATACGAAGTATGTTGTGGTGCATTGGATATCGGCTCGGAATGAAAAATCGGGGGGCCGAGTTCGAATATCCTTGGGAAAGGTATTTTTAATCCATCTTTTCCCTCCAGTTTTGGGTTAAATAACAGGACAGATTGGGTTCTATAGCCTTGGTCTGCAACCAGTCTACCGCCGAAAGCAATGGCAAACTACAGTGGGAAAATCTTCTGCCCAGTTAGTCATGCCTCTTTCGAGACATGATCGCCCAAGCGTGTTTCACGTATGGCACTTAACTGACTGACTGAAATGAAAATGTGTTGTAATTTAGAGTTCCTTCTCTTTACAGCAAAAAACTGTACAATTATGCCACTTGTGATCGCCATATATTTATCTTATCACTGATCTGTCAATCTGTTAACACATCGTGGAAAAGATTAGAATGTTTAACTGTGTTCATGAAATAATCTTATTCTAAATGTCATACTATAAATAATTAATACTTGTGTAATCAGATTCATTTAACATTAAATTTCTAATTTTTTCAAACTAATGCGTCACAAATGTATACATAATTGTTGCAAGATTTTTAAAACTGAGAATCAAGTTTTGTCTACAAATTTTTGTCGGTCGCTTTAAAAATGGTCGAAAAATTAAAAGATTAAAAAAAATTGAAAAAATTTAGATTCCAATAAATATAATTTCTGTTTGAGATATACCCGAGTATTTTGCTCACTGGAAATAGTAAAGTTAATCATTTAGCTTACAATTAAAACTAAAATAAAAGTTTCAAATTTTTTTTTTTTTAAATTCATTTTTAAAAGTCAGTTATCGAAAATGGGTGGTGAGTTGTCAGCGTTGGGAGAACTGAGAAGGCAGGAGCAAGCATAATTATAATATGATAGTTCGTAGGCAAGTTCCTCGGCGTTTTGTGATAACTCAGTTGGTAGAGCGCAGGACTGTAGATGTAAAAAAGTAATTGTTATCCTTAAGTCGATGGTCCGAAGCTGTCTCGCGAGAAGACTTACTTAAACGTTTTTCTATTTTCACCTAAATTACTCATTTATTTTAAATAATGATATGTTTATAGTTTATAGAGAAACTACTCGACATCTCCCAAGTTCCAGACGAAAGTAATAGTTATCTTTTTCTCTTTTTAAATACCGTCATTTCTTCAATAATCCCTGTACTCAGTCTTTTCTCCCATGTTAACGCCCTGATTGCTGGTGGCATTCCCGCTTTGATTGGTGTGAAATGATTTTTATAAAGTGCAATATCGTAAATTTTAATTCTTGAAGTTTTTTTATGGTTAAGATTTGGTTTGAAAATTGTAACGACGCAAAGTTCTTGCTCTGATACAAGTAATATAAGTTGTAATAAAATAAAATCCCTGTAATGATGGCTTGGAGAATCTGATACTCACTGGTCAGATAGAAGGACAGAGAGACAGGGGGAAGCAATGCGTAACGTACTTGATGGGCTTTAGCAAGCGGGTGGTAGAGAGGGGTTTCGGTGGAGTAACAGGAAAACCACAAGTGTAGAGGAGTAGAGAGATATAGAAGGCCATGATCACCTACTTCTTCTAAGAGTTGTGTCTCACGACACAGAAGGAGAAGAAGAAGAGGAAGAAGAAGAAGAAGAAGAAGAAGAAATTACATTTAAAACAAAAAAACAGGCAAATGTAATGGCGATTTTCTAAGCGTAGAAACTAGACCGAAAGGAAGTGGCACCCAGTGATGATCGAACTCAAATATAATGATTTTAGTGAGACAAGCTTGCTGAACATCACACCACCTCGAGGTGCCGTAGGAGCGAGTAATGTTGATAGAACAATGGTAAAAAATAATTCATAATTTTTCTTTAAAAGTGAAGAAAATAAAAAATTGAATCTCGCGAGACGGACTCGAATCATCGACCTAAGGATGACAACCGAATTTACTTTCTACATTCCTCCGCTCTGCCAACTGAGCTATCGCGAGAAAGCTATGCCTGTCTTCTTTCATTTTAGAGTTTCGTATGTTTAACTATAGTTATTTTTACAACAGCCAACTGTCCTGATGGAAGTAATTTGTTTAAATAATAATCGATTTAATGAAAAAATCTCTTGTTTTTATGGGCACAAACATTCGTATTTTCCCATAACTCAAAATTTTTTATTTTCCATGCTTGGCTGTTTCTTCTGCCTTAGATTTGGTTGCATCGTCACAAACCTTGAGGTAAAATGATTTTTTTTCTATCATTATTTTACAACAGCTTACCACACGGTATTTAATCATAGACATTAGATGTTAGCTGTCCTGAGATGAGGTAGTATTTACAGTATTCGGATTATTACGAAGTTTTGACCATTGTACGCCACGGACTTCTTGAATTTCGATCCAAAACCCTTTATTACAATCACTGGGGTGTATCATTCTCATTCCTTGTGTAGTAATGCTACGATTGAGTTATCTCCCTTTAACCCTGTAAGTTCGCCACTGCTGTAGCCTGGTATTGAACTCACAACTGTTTGGGTCAAGTAACAGGAACTAACCAACGTCTATATGCACTGGGCCATGGTGAACAAGTCACTTGCATTGTTAGAGGGAGATAACTCATGACTTCCAAAAGAGACATTGTTACGCAAGGATTGAGAATGATATACTCCAGTGATTGTAAAGTGTTCGGTTCGAAATTCCTTGCACCTGAAGAAGGCTAGACATTACAATGGCCGAAACGTCGTATGAATGGCAACAAAGATGAGGACAATAGTCCAAATTATGTAAATACTCCAGATTTTGCTGTTTATGTATTTGTCTAAAATGATAGAAACCTGTTTCCCTCGGACCATTTCTTTCGCTAAAATATATAAAATATTTAAATTCTACGTAATATTCTGAAGAATTCTGTATGTCCTGGTTATGACGATAGACTGCATCTGGCAGCAAGACCTCTGATTTGAAAGTTTTGAAGATCGTGTAACGAACTCTTAATTGCTGTTGCTCCCAGTTTCAGCCTGATCTGAGAGATGTGACACAAGGTCTTGTTCAACGTGGGGAACCTGAGCGCCTACGCCCAGATACTGGTCAAAACATTAAATATCCACCGCGCTGGATAGGTTCAAAACCGGTTTAAACAGGTCTTAAACAGGTCTTATTCGATCTTAATTTCGTGTTCCCACCCAGAAGACCGAGGACGACACCCCTCTGCTCCAACATATTCTCTTTCTCTTCCAGCGTACTCAGTCTCTCTCCCTGTTGCAACGTACCCCGTTTCTCTCTATTCCAACCCAAAGTAATCCCTCTCTCTCTTCTCCAACATACTCTCTTCTCTTTCGCTCTTTGCCACTCTATTTATTCCAACAGACTCGGTCTCACCAAGAAGAAGAATACGAGTTTGTGTTTGTATTCAAGAAAGTAAAACTTTCTGAAACATCGTGTAGCGGGTATCTTCTGTTATTCTGTTTGTAGTGAGGGGTACTAGTATACAGAAGCAAGTTGACGGAATTTGGCCTTGTGGGAAGATAGCCAAGTATAATTCATGAAAAGATTATAGAATCAGGAAAGGCAATTTGGGTATAAAATAACACACACACATATATATATATATATATATATATATATATATATATATATATATATTCACTTAATGTTTTACAAAGTAATACTTGAAATGAAAGTCCAACGGAGGTAAAAGAGTTCATAGAAAATAATGATGAGCTGAAAGAGATAAAGGCTTAGTAATGTGGAAGCGTTTTGTAGTTAAGGAATGTTCATTTAGAAGTTTTCAGTAGTTCAGCAAAATGTTTTGTGTGGAATGTCTTTGAAAAGATCAGTTAGTACTTTTGAGAACAGGGAGGAGGAAAGAGGTCAGCATAATAGATGCTTGACTGAAGTCTAAGTGAAGCAGGTAACTCTATCCTATCGTCCTTCTGTCTGAGAGAGCTTTTATCTCTCAGCTTTTTATATCTGCTTTTTGGATCAAAAGCTTGCCGTTTCGAATTTCATCCTTGTATTTGATTCCTGGCTTGCCATTGGCTGGGAAATAAAATTCGCGAAGGCTCGCGAAATGGTAATTTGATATTTGATTAATTTTTATTTTTCAACCGGAACATCTGTGCGTATTCATTTGCGCGGAAATGATTTTATTCATTAGCTTTCTGGTTGGCATAGATCCAACATCCGGTTCAGCTCGCTTTTGCTCTGTCGGTATCACCACAATCGTTCTCAAGAAGTTCGTCCATTTTGATTGAAAATTCTAACGTTCTCCGATTACCACCAGATGTTATTGATAACATTATTGTCATTAGTCCTTCATTTTGTTTTTGTTGTTTTGATTTTTTGCTTTGTTTTGTTTTGTTTTGTTTTTTGGCATAATTATTTTTACCGATGAAAATCTTGCTAAAAAAGCCGACTTCTCATCCATTTTCGACACGAAATATCAATTCAATGAAATCACGTATATTAGCACGTGTTTATGATTAATCAAATGCCGCCAAATAAGCAATTGAATCTTAATGAACTATTTCTTTTATACATAGGCAGATAAAGAGACGGAAAAAATATCAAGGAGAAAAAAAATGTGCTACTCTCGCAGATTGTTAAGGATTTGAAAACCTCTTTATTTATTACTGACTCAGGCGACGCAAAGAAAAAAAAGAACATCGGTCGACGCAAAAAAGAAAATTTATATATAATAGTACTTAGGGAGAAATTATCGCGTCTCTGCATAGCTCGGTTGGTAGAACGGAGGACTGTAGAAATAAAATAAATGCTTTTATCCTTAGGTCGATGTTTCGAATCCGTCACGCGAGAGTCTTTTTTTTTGTTTTTAATTTAAGACAAATCTCTCTTTTTTGCCGAAAGTGCTAATTATTTGAAACAGTAATATACAATATTAGTTACCTTACTCGACATCTTGTGATTGGTATAGCGTGCTAATAGACATAAAAGGCGTTGTTCTTAGATACGAATCGTCTGATTCCCTCTCTCATGAGAATCTATTCTTTTTAAATTTAATTAATACCATTTTCTTTTCCAAATTGATCATCATTTTACAGAAATATTTAAATATTAATTTTAAACACGCTATATTTTGACGGTTTTCCTATTTTTTAATATTCTGAAAAATTTTACTTTTTCATGTAATGACTGAAGCTCACGGTAAGTTCTACGATGATAATAAATAAAATATCCGTAGAAATTCAAGTTAAGTATTTGAGCTTAACAACTTTAAAGAAATTTCGACATATCAATCCGAAATAAGAATTCTTCGATAAGGCGTGACACTAAATGGCTAGCAAACTTGTTTCGCTAGATACGACTGAATAGTAGGTTTGATCCTCACTAAGTGCATTCGGCTTTTGTGCTAGGAGACCTAAGCTACGCTTTGAAACATTTCCGATATTTTCGCCTAAGCTACAGTTAAAAACCACCTCTACATGGTGTAACGGTCTAAAAACTATATTTTTCCTAGCAAGATCAATTGCAAATAAGTATTGAGTTCGATCCTCACCGCGTGCCCCATACTTTCGACTTTATTCCACATCTAAGTTACGCTAAGAAAAGCAGCAAAATATGAATGCTATTCATTGTTTTAAGAAGTGGGTACAAATGAAAAGAAATGAAGTTGACAGTCAGTCAGTTAAGTACCATATGTGATACACGCTTGGGTGATCATGTCTCAAAAGAGACATAACTGACTGGGCAGAAGGTTGCCATTGCTTTCTGCAGTAGATTTGTTGCCGACCAATCTATAGAACCCAATCTGTACTATTATTTAATCCATAACTGGAGGGGAGAGACAGATTAATACCTTTCCCAAGGGTATTCGTGAATGCAATGAATTCAACTGGAATTCATTGCATTCAACTGTCGGCTCCATTGATTTGTCGTTCCGAGCCGATATCCACTGCACCACAACGCACAGAAGTTGACAACTGATTCCATTTTACTGAAACAGCCATGAAACACTTATGTTATCTTTCATTTGTTCACTAAAACCAAATACTGTCTTTTTTCAATTTTTCCGCGCGACGGAATAGTCTTATTATTTACTAGCAGTATAGCCCGGCGTTGCTCGGGTGGAATGAAAGCTTTAAAACTAATCCATGGTCCTAGAGCTCACATTCTTTGGACGTTGGCACGAAAGACTAAAAAGCAATAGTTGTTTCCAGTTAAAGCGAAACCGTCGACAGAAAGAAACATGAATGGATGTAAGTCAAATTTTGATTTCCTGGTATCGATATCAAATATGATTTTTCGTTGTAAACTGAAATTTGAAGGCTAAATAAGTCCTCTGTGTAAATGGTATCATGGCTGAGACTAAGAACTACAATTATATCTACTTAGAGCGAAACCCGAAGCAAAACCTAAAATAAAAGGGCTGAAAAATATACAGATATACAGGCAGATAAACAGACACACACAAACATCTTGCACTTTATATATATATATATATATATATATATAAATATTTATATATTATCGATTTGTTTCACTATTGTAAGAACTGCAACCTTGAAACTTCTGAATATCGTTTCTTATATCTTTGTCCATGAGTGTATCAAAAATTTGGTTAAAATCCGACCTCTCCTTCGATAACCCGATCGTCAAAACATTAACTATCCACCGCGCTGGATAGGTTCTAAACCGGTCTAAATTGGTCTTAAACTGGTCTTGTTCGATCTCAATTTAGTGTCCCCACCCCGAAGACCGAGGACGATTCCCCTCTGTCCAACATATTCTCTTTCTCTTCCAGCCTACACTGTCTCTCTCCCTGTTGCAACGTACCCTGTTTCTCTTTATTCCAAAGTAATCCCTCTCTCTTCTCCAAAATACTATCTTCTCTTTCGCTCTTTGCCACTCTGTTTATTCCAACAGACACGGTCTCACCAAGAAGAAGAATACCAGTTTGTATTTGTATTCAAGAAAGTAAAACTTTCTGAAACATCGTGTAGCGGGTATCTTCTCTTATTCTGTTTGTAGTGAGGGGTACTAGTATACAGTAGCAGGTTGACGGAATTTGGCATTGTGGGAAGATAGCCCACTATAATTCATAAAATTATTATAGAATCAAGAAAGGCAATTTTGAGTATAAAATATCATTTATATATATATATATATATATATATATATATATATATATATTTAAATTAATGTTTTACAAAGTAATACTTGAAATGAAAGTCCAACGGAGGTAAAACAGTTCATAGAAAATAATGATGAGCTGAAAGAGATAAAGGCTTAGTAATGTTGATGCGTCTTGTAGTTAAGGAATGTTCATTTAGAAATTGTCAGTAGTTCAGCAAAATGTTTTGTGTGGAATGTCTTTGAAAAGATCAGTTAGTACTTTTGAGAACAGGGATGAGGAAAGAGGTCAGCCGCTCGACTGAAGTCAAGGGAAGGCAGATAACTCTATCCTATCGTCCTTCTGTCTGAGTGAGCTTTTGTCTCTCCGCTTATTTATGTCTGCTTTTTGGATCAAAAGCTAGCCGTTTCGAAATTCATCCTTGTATTTGAATCCGGGCTTGCCATTGGCTGGGAAATAAAATTCGCGAAGGCTCGCGAATTGGTAATATTTGATTAATTTTTATTTTTCAACCGAACATTTGCGCGAATTCACGTGCGTGGAATTAATTTTTATTCATTAGCTTTCTGGTCGGCATAGGGCCATGTCCGGTTCAGCTCACTTTTGTTCTGTCGGTATCTCCACAATCGTTCTCTAGATGTTCGTCCATTTTGATTGAAAATTCTAACGTTCTCCGATTACCACCAGATGTTATTGATAACATTCTTGTGATTAGTCCTTTCTTTTGTTTTTGTTGTTTCGATTTTTTTTTTTTTTTTTTTGCATAATTATTTTACCGATGAAAATCTTGCTAAAAAAGCCGACTTCTCATCGATTTTCGACACGAAATATGAATTAAATGAAATCACGTATATTAGCACGTGTTTATGATTAATCAAATGCCGCCAAATAAGCAATTGAATCTTAATGAACTATTTCTTTTATACATAGGCAGATAAAGAGACGAAAAAAATATCAAGGAGAAAAAAATGTGCTACTCTCGCAGATTGTTAAGGATTTGAAAAACTCTTTATTTATTACTGACTCGGCCGACGCAAAAAAAAAAAAAGAATATCGGTCGACGCAAAAAAAGAAAAGTTATTTCATAGTAGTTAGCCAAAACTTATCGCATGTCGCGATAGCTCAGTTGGTAGATCGGAGGACTGTAGAAATAAAATGAATGTTGTTATCCTTAGGTCGATGGTTCGAATCCGTCTCGCGAGAGTCTTTTTTTTTTTAATTTAATACAAATCTCTCTTTTTTGCTGGAAGTGCTAATTATTTGAAACAGTAATATACAATATTAGTTAACTTACTCGACATCTTGCGATTGGTATAGCGTGCTAATAGACATAAAAGGCGTTGTTCTTAGATACGATTCGTCTGACTCTGATTCCGTCTCTCATGAGAATCTGTTTTTTTTAATTTAACATCGTGAAGCGGGTATCTTCTCTTATTCTGTTTGTAGTGATGGGTAGTAGTATACAGTAGCAGGTTGACGGAATTTGGCCTCGTGGGAAGATAGACCACTATTAATATATTTAAATTAATGTTTTACAAAGTAATACTTGAAATGAAAGTCCAACGGAGGTAAAACAGTTCATAGAAAATAATGATGAGCTGAAAGAGATAAAGGCTTAGTAATGTGGAAGCGTTTTGTAGTTAAGGAATGTTCATTTAGAAGTTTTCAGTAGTTCAGCAAAATGTTTTGTGTGGAATGTCTTTGAAAAGATCAGTTAGTACTTTTGAGAACAGGGAGGAGGAAAGAGGTCAGCATAATAGATGCTCGACTGAAGTCAAGGTGAGGCAGGTAACTCTATCCTATCGTCCTTCTGTCTGAGAGAGCTTTTGTCTCTCCGCTTTATATATCTGCTTTTTGGATCAAAAGCTAGCCGTTTCGAATTTCATCCTTGTATTTGATTCCTGGCTTGCCATTGGCTGGGAAATAAAATTTGCGAAGGCTCGCGAAATGGTAATTTGATATTTGATTAATTTTTATTTTTCAACCGGAACATCTGTGCGTATTCATTTGCGAGGAAATGATTTTATTCATTAGCTTTCTGGTCGGCATAGAACCAACATCCGGTTCAGATCGCTTTTGCTCTGTAGGTATCACCACAATCGTTCTCAACATGTTCGTCCATTTTGATGGAAATTCTAACGTTCTCCGATTACCACCAGATGTTATTGATAACATTCTTGTGATTAGTCCTTTCTTTTGTTTTTGTTGTTTTGTTGTTGTTTTTTTTTTTTTTTTTTTGGGCATAATTATTTTTACTGATGAACATCTTGCTAAAAAAGCCGATTTCTCATCGATTTTCGACACGAAATATGAATTAAATGAAATCACGTATATTAGCACGTGTTTATGATTAATCAAATGCCGCCAAATAAGCAATTGAATCTTAATGAACTATTTCTTTTATACATAGGCAGATAAAGAGACGGAAAAAATATCAAGGAGAAAAAAATGTGCTACTCTCGCAGATTGTTAAGGATTTGAAAACTCTTTATTTATTACTGACTCGGTCGACGCAAAAAAAAAAAAACCATCGGTCGACGCAAAAAAGAAAATTTATATATAATAGTACTTAGCTTGTTATTAACGCATCTCGCGATTGCTCAGTTGGAAGATCGGAGGTCTGTAGAAATAAAATGAATGTTGTTATCCTTAGGTCGATGGTTCGAATCCGTCTCGCGAGAGTCTTTTTTTTTTAATTTAATACAAATCTCTCTTTTTTGCTGGAAGTGCTTATTATTTGAAACAGTAATATACAATATTAGTTAACTTACTCGACATCTTGCGATTGGTATAGCGTGCTAATAGACATAAAAGGCGTTGTTCTTAGATACGATTCGTCTGACTCTGATTCCGTCTCTCATGAGAATCTGTTTTTTTTTATTTAACATCGTGAAGCGGGTATCTTCTCTTATTCTGTTTGTAGTGAGGGGTAGTAGTATACAGTAGCAGGTTGACGGAATTTGGCCTCGTGGGAAGATAGACCACTATTAATATATTTAAATTAATGTTTTACAAAGTAATACTTGAAATGAAAGTCCAACGGAGGTAAAACAGTTCGTAGAAAATAATGATGAGCTGAAAGAGATAAAGGCTTAGTAATGTGGAAGCGTTTTGTAGTTAAGGGATGTTCATTTAGAAGTTGTCAGTAGTTCAGCAAAATGTTTTGTGTGGAATGTCTTTGAAAAGATCAGTTAGTACTTTTGAGAACAGGGAGGAGGAAAGAGGTCAGCATAATAGATGCTCGACTGAAGTCAAGGTGAGGCAGGTAACTCTATCCTATCGTCCTTCTGTCTGAGAGAGCTTTTGTCTCTCCGCTTTATATATCTGCTTTTTGGATCAAAAGCTAGCCGTTTCGAATTTCATCCTTGTATATGATTCCTGGCTTGCCATTGGCTGGGAAATAAAATTCGCGAAGGCTCGCGAAATGGTAATTTGATATTTGATTAATTTTTATTTTTCAACCGGAACATCTGTGCGTATTCATTTGCGAGGAAATGATTTTATTCATTAGCTTTCTTGTCGGCATAGAACCAACATCCGGTTCAGATCGCTTTTGCTCTGTAGGTATCACCACAATCGTTCTCAAGATGTTCGTCCATTTTGATGGAAATTCTAACGTTCTCCGATTACCACCAGATGTTATTGATAACATTCTTGAGATTAGTCCTTTCTTTTGATTTTGTTTTTTTGTTGTTTTTTTTTTGTTTTTTTTTTGTTCTTTTTTGGCTTAATTATTTTTACCGATGAAAATCTTGCTAAAATAGCCGACTTCTCATCGATTTTCGACACGAAATAAGAATTAAATGAAATCACGTATATTAGCACGTGTTTATGATTAATCAAATGCCGCCAAATAAGCAATTGAATCTTAATGAACTATTTCTTTTATACATAGGCAGATAAAGAGACGGAAAAAATATCAAGGAGAAAAAAATGTGCTACTCTCGCAGATTGTTAAGGATTTGAAAACTCTTTATTTATTACTGACTCGGTCGACGCAAAAAAAAAAAAAAGCATCGGTCGACGCAAAAAAGAAAATTTATATATAATAGTACTTAGCATGTTATCAACGCATCTCGCGATAGCTCAGTTGGTAGATCGGAGGACTGTAGAAATAAAATGAATGTTGTTATCCTTAGGTCGATGGTTCGAATCCGTCTCGCGAGAGTCTTTTTTTTTTTAATTTAATACAAATCTCTCTTTTTTGCTGGAAGTGCTAATTATTTGAAACAGTAATATACAATATTAGTTAACTTACTCGACATCTTGCGATTGGTATAGCGTGCTAATAGACATAAAAGGCGTTCTTCTTAGATACGATTCGTCTGACTCTGATTCCGTCTCTCATGAGAATCTGTTTTTTTTAATTTAACATCGTGAAGCGGGTATCTTCTCTTATTCTGTTTGTAGTGATGGGTAGTAGTATACAGTAGCAGGTTGACGGAATTTGGCCTCGTGGGAAGATAGACCACTATTAATATATTTAAATTAATGTTTTACAAAGTAATACTTGAAATGAAAGTCCAACGGAGGTAAAACAGTTCATAGAAAATAATGATGAGCTGAAAGAGATAAAGGCTTAGTAATGTGGAAGCGTTTTGTAGTTAAGGAATGTTCATTTAGAAGTTTTCAGTAGTTCAGCAAAATGTTTTGTGTGGAATGTCTTTGAAAAGATCAGTTAGTACTTTTGAGAACAGGGAGGAGGAAAGAGGTCAGCATAATAGATGCTCGACTGAAGTCAAGGTGAGGCAGGTAACTCTATCCTATCGTCCTTCTGTCTGAGAGAGCTTTTGTCTCTCCGCTTTATATATCTGCTTTTTGGATCAAAAGCTAGCCGTTTCGAATTTCATCCTTGTATTTGATTCCTGGCTTGCCATTGGCTGGGAAATAAAATTTGCGAAGGCTCGCGAAATGGTAATTTGATATTTGATTAATTTTTATTTTTCAACCGGAACATCTGTGCGTATTCATTTGCGAGGAAATGATTTTATTCATTAGCTTTCTGGTCGGCATAGAACCAACATCCGGTTCAGATCGCTTTTGCTCTGTAGGTATCACCACAATCGTTCTCAACATGTTCGTCCATTTTGATGGAAATTCTAACGTTCTCCGATTACCACCAGATGTTATTGATAACATTCTTGTGATTAGTCCTTTCTTTTGTTTTTGTTGTTTTGTTGTTGTTTTTTTTTTTTTTTTTTTTGGGCATAATTATTTTTACTGATGAACATCTTGCTAAAAAAGCCGATTTCTCATCGATTTTCGACACGAAATATGAATTAAATGAAATCACGTATATTAGCACGTGTTTATGATTAATCAAATGCCGCCAAATAAGCAATTGAATCTTAATGAACTATTTCTTTTATACATAGGCAGATAAAGAGACGGAAAAAATATCAAGGAGAAAAAAATGTGCTACTCTCGCAGATTGTTAAGGATTTGAAAACTCTTTATTTATTACTGACTCGGTCGACGCAAAAAAAAAAAAAACCATCGGTCGACGCAAAAAAGAAAATTTATATATAATAGTACTTAGCTTGTTATTAACGCATCTCGCGATTGCTCAGTTGGAAGATCGGAGGTCTGTAGAAATAAAATGAATGTTGTTATCCTTAGGTCGATGGTTCGAATCCGTCTCGCGAGAGTCTTTTTTTTTTAATTTAATACAAATCTCTCTTTTTTGCTGGAAGTGCTTATTATTTGAAACAGTAATATACAATATTAGTTAACTTACTCGACATCTTGCGATTGGTATAGCGTGCTAATAGACATAAAAGGCGTTGTTCTTAGATACGATTCGTCTGACTCTGATTCCGTCTCTCATGAGAATCTGTTTTTTTTATTTAACATCGTGAAGCGGGTATCTTCTCTTATTCTGTTTGTAGTGAGGGGTAGTAGTATACAGTAGCAGGTTGACGGAATTTGGCCTCGTGGGAAGATAGACCACTATTAATATATTTAAATTAATGTTTTACAAAGTAATACTTGAAATGAAAGTCCAACGGAGGTAAAACAGTTCGTAGAAAATAATGATGAGCTGAAAGAGATAAAGGCTTAGTAATGTGGAAGCGTTTTGTAGTTAAGGGATGTTCATTTAGAAGTTGTCAGTAGTTCAGCAAAATGTTTTGTGTGGAATGTCTTTGAAAAGATCAGTTAGTACTTTTGAGAACAGGGAGGAGGAAAGAGGTCAGCATAATAGATGCTCGACTGAAGTCAAGGTGAGGCAGGTAACTCTATCCTATCGTCCTTCTGTCTGAGAGAGCTTTTGTCTCTCCGCTTTATATATCTGCTTTTTGGATCAAAAGCTAGCCGTTTCGAATTTCATCCTTGTATATGATTCCTGGCTTGCCATTGGCTGGGAAATAAAATTCGCGAAGGCTCGCGAAATGGTAATTTGATATTTGATTAATTTTTATTTTTCAACCGGAACATCTGTGCGTATTCATTTGCGAGGAAATGATTTTATTCATTAGCTTTCTTGTCGGCATAGAACCAACATCCGGTTCAGATCACTTTTGCTCTGTAGGTATCACCACAATCGTTCTCAAGATGTTCGTCCATTTTGATGGAAATTCTAACGTTCTCCGATTACCACCAGATGTTATTGATAACATTCTTGAGATTAGTCCTTTCTTTTGATTTTGTTTTTTTGTTGTTTTTTTTTTGTTTTTTTTTTGTTCTTTTTTGGCTTAATTATTTTTACCGATGAAAATCTTGCTAAAATAGCCGACTTCTCATCGATTTTCGACACGAAATATGAATTAAATGAAATCACGTATATTAGCACGTGTTTATGATTAATCAAATGCCGCCAAATAAGCAATTGAATCTTAATGAACTATTTCTTTTATACATAGGCAGATAAAGAGACGGAAAAAATATCAAGGAGAAAAAAATGTGCTACTCTCGCAGATTGTTAAGGATTTGAAAACTCTTTATTTATTACTGACTCGGTCGACGCAAAAAAAAAAAAAAAGCATCGGTCGACGCAAAAAAGAAAATTTATATATAATAGTACTTAGCGTGTTATTAACGCATCTCGCGATAGCTCAGTTGGTAGAGCGGAGGACTGTAGAAATAAAATGAATGTTGTTATCCTTAGGTCGATGGTTCGAATCCGTCTCGCGAGAGTCTTTTTTTTTTAATTTAATACAAATCTCTCTTTTTTGCTGGAAGTGCTAATTATTTGAAACAGTAATATACAATATTAGTTAACTTACTCGACATCTTGCGATTGGTATAGCGGGCTAATAGACATAAAAGGCGTTGTTCTTAGATACGATTCGTCTGACTCTGATTCCGTCTCTCATGAGAATCTGTTTTTTTTAATTTAACATCGTGAAGCGGGTATCTTCTCTTATTCTGTTTGTAGTCAGGGGTAGTAGTATACAGTAGCAGGTTGACGGAATTTGGCCTCGTGGGAAGATAGACCACTATTAATATATTTAAATTAATGTTTTACAAAGTAATACTTGAAATGAAAGTCCAACGGAGGTAAAACAGTTCATAGAAAATAATGATGAGCTGAAAGAGATAAAGGCTTAGTTATGTGGAAGCGTTTTGTAGTTAAGGAATGTTCATTTAGAAGTTGTCAGTAGTTCAGCAAAATGTTTTGTGTGGAATGTCTTTGAAAAGATCAGTTAGTACTTTTGAGAACAGGGAGGAGGAAAGAGGTCAGCATAATTGATGCTCGACTGAAGTCAAGGTGAGGCAGGTAACTCTATCCTATCGTCCTTCTGTCTGAGAGAGCTTTTCTCTCTCCGCTTTATATATCTGCTTTTTGGATCAAAAGCTAGCCGTTTCGAATTTCATCCTTGTATTTGATTCCTGGCTTGCCATTGGCTGGGAAATAAAATTCGCGAAGTCTCGCGAAATGGTAATTTGATATTTGATTAATTTTTATTTTTCAACCGGAACATCTGTGCGTATTCATTTGCGAGGAAATGATTTTACTCATTAGCTTTCTTGTCGGCATAGAACCAACATCCGGTTCAGATCGCTTTTGCTCTGTAGGTATCACCACAATCGTTCTCAAGATGTTCGTCCATTTTGATGGAAATTCTAACGTTCTCCGATTACCACCAGATGTTATTGATAACATTCTTGAGATTAGTCCTTTCTTTTGATTTTGTTTTTTTGTTGTTTTTTTTTTGTTTTTTTTTTTGTTTTTTTTGGCTTAATTATTTTTACCGATGAAAATCTTGCTGAAATAGCCGACTTCTCATCGATTTTCGACACGAAATATGAATTAAATGAAATCACGTATATTAGCACGTGTTTATGATTAATCAAATGCCGCCAAATAAGCAATTGAATCTTAATGAACTATTTCTTTTATACATAGGCAGATAAAGAGACGGAAAAAATATCAAGGAGAAAAAAATGTGCTACTCTCGCAGATTGTTACGGATTTGAAAACTCTTTATTTATTACTGACTCAGTCAACGCAAAAAAAAAAGCATCGGTCGACGCAAAAAAGAAAATTCATATATAATAGTACTTAGCATGTTATCAACGCATCTCGCGATAGCTCAGTTGGTAGATCGGAGGAGTGTAGAAATAAAATGAATGTTGTTATCCTTAGGTCGATGGTTCGAATCCGTCTCGCGAGAGTCTTTTTTTTTTAAATTTAATACAAATCTCTCTTTTTTGCTGGAAGTGCTAATTATTTGAAACAGTAATATACAATATTAGTTAACTTACTCGACATCTTGCGAATGGTATAGCGTGCTAATAGACATAAAAGGCGTTGTTCTTAGATACGATTCGTCTGACTCTGATTCCGTCTCTCATGAGAATCTGTTTTTTTTAATTTAACATCGTGAAGCGGGTATCTTCTCTTATTCTGTTTGTAGTGATGGGTAGTAGTATACAGTAGCAGGTTGACGGAATTTGGCCTCGTGGGAAGATAGTCCACTATTAATATATTTAAATTAATGTTTTACAAAGTAATACTTGAAATGAAAGTCCAACGGAGGTAAAACAGTTCATAGAAAATAATGATGAGCTGAAAGAGATAAAGGCTTAGTTATGTGGAAGAGTTTTGTAGTTAAGGAATGTTCATTTAGAAGTTGTCAGTAGTTCAGCAAAATGTTTTGTGTGGAATGTCTTTGAAAAGATCAGTTAGTACTTTTGAGAACAGGGAGGAGGAAAGAGGTCAGCATAATTGATGCTCGACTGAAGTCAAGGTGAGGCAGGTAACTCTATCCTATCGTCCTTCTGTCTGAGAGAGCTTTTGTCTCTCCGCTTTATATATCTGCTTTTTGGATCAAAAGCTAGCCGTTTCGAATTTCATCCTTGTATTTGATTCCTGGCTTGCCATTGGCTGGGAAATAAAATTCGCGAAGACTCGCAAAACGGTAATTTGATATTTGATTAATTTTTATTTTTGAACCGGAACATCTGTGCGTATTCATTTGCGAGGAAATGATTTTATTCATTAGCTTTCTGGTCGGCATAGAACCAACATCCGGTTCAGATCGCTTTTGCTTTGTAGGTATCACCACAATCGTTCTCAAGATGTTCGTCCATTTTGATGGAAATTCTAACGTTCTCCGATAACCACCAGATGTTATTGATAACATTCTTGAGATTAGTCCTTTCTTTTGATTTTGTTGTTTTGTTGGTTTTTTTTTTTTTGGTTTTTTTTGTTATTTTTGGCATAATATTTTTACCGATGAAAATCTTGCTAAAAAAGCCGACTTCTCATCGATTTTCGACACGAAATATGAATTGAATGAAATCACGTATATTAGCACGTGTTTATGATTAATCAAATGCCGCCAAATAAGCAATTGAATCTTAATGAACTATTTCTTTTATACAAAGGCAGATAAAGAGACGGAAAAAATATCAAGGAGAAAAAATGTGCTACTCTCGCAGATTGTTAAGGATTTGAAAACTCTTTATTTATTACTGACTCAGTCAACGCAAAAAAAAAAAGCATCGGTCGACGCAAAAAAGAAAATTCATATATAATAGTACTTAGCATGTTATCAACGCATCTCGCGATAGCTCAGTTGGTAGATCGGAGGACTGTAGAAATAAAATGAATGTTGTTATCCTTAGGTCGATGGTTCGAATCCGTCTCGCGAGAGTCTTTTTTTTTTTAATTTAATACAAATCTCTCTTTTTTGCTGGAAGTGCTAATTATTTGAAACAGTAATATACAATATTAGTTAACTTACTCGACATCTTGCGAATGGTATAGCGTGCTAATAGACATAAAAGGCGTTGTTCTTAGATACGATTCGTCTGACTCTGATTCCGTCTCTCATGAGAATCTGTTTTTTTTAATTTAACATCGTGAAGCGGGTATCTTCTCTTATTCTGTTTGTAGTGATGGGTAGTAGTATACAGTAGCAGGTTGACGGAATTTGGCCTCGTGGGAAGATAGTCCACTATTAATATATTTAAATTAATGTTTTACAAAGTAATACTTGAAATGAAAGTCCAACGGAGGTAAAACAGTTCATAGAAAATAATGATGAGCTGAAAGAGATAAAGGCTTAGTTATGTGGAAGAGTTTTGTAGTTAAGGAATGTTCATTTAGAAGTTGTCAGTAGTTCAGCAAAATGTTTTGTGTGGAATGTCTTTGAAAAGATCAGTTAGTACTTTTGAGAACAGGGAGGAGGAAAGAGGTCAGCATAATTGATGCTCGACTGAAGTCAAGGTGAGGCAGGTAACTCTATCCTATCGTCCTTCTGTCTGAGAGAGCTTTTGTCTCTCCGCTTTATATATCTGCTTTTTGGATCAAAAGCTAGCCGTTTCGAATTTCATCCTTGTATTTGATTCCTGGCTTGCCATTGGCTGGGAAATAAAATTCGCGAAGACTCGCAAAACGGTAATTTGATATTTGATTAATTTTTATTTTTGAACCGGAACATCTGTGCGTATTCATTTGCGAGGAAATGATTTTATTCATTAGCTTTCTGGTCGGCATAGAACCAACATCCGGTTCAGATCGCTTTTGCTCTGTAGGTATCACCACAATCGTTCTCAAGATGTTCGTCCATTTTGATGGAAATTCTAACGTTCTCCGATAACCACCAGATGTTATTGATAACATTCTTGAGATTAGTCCTTTCTTTTGATTTTGTTGTTTTGTTGGTTTTTTTTTTTTGGTTTTTTTTGTTATTTTTGGCATAATATTTTTACCGATGAAAATCTTGCTAAAAAAGCCGACTTCTCATCGATTTTCGACACGAAATATGAATTGAATGAAATCACGTATATTAGCACGTGTTTATGATTAATCAAATGCCGCCAAATAAGCAATTGAATCTTAATGAACTATTTCTTTTATACAAAGGCAGATAAAGAGACGGAAAAAATATCAAGGAGAAAAAATGTGCTACTCTCGCAGATTGTTAAGGATTTGAAAACTCTTTATTTATTACTGACTCGGTCGACGCAAAAAAAATAAAAGCATCGGTCGACGCAAAAAAAGAAAATTTATATATAATAGTACTTAGCGTGTTATTAACGCATCTCACGATAGCTCAGTTGGTAGAGCGGAGGACTGTAGAAATAAAATGAATACTGTTATCCTTAGATCGATGGTTCGAATCCGTCTTGCGAGAGACTTTTTTTAAAATTTAATACAAATCTCTCTTTTTTGCTGAAAGTGCTTATTATTTGAAACAGTAATATACGATAATAGTTACATTACTCAACATCTTGCGATTGGTATAGCGTGCTAATAGACATAAAAGGCTTTTTTCTTAGATACGAATCGTCTGATTCCGTCTCTCATGAGAATCTGTTGTTTTTTTTCAATTTAATTAATACCATTTTCTTTTCCAAATTGATCATCGTTTTAATGGAAATATTTAAATATTAATTTTAAACACGCGATATTTTTACGGTTTTCCTATTTTTTAATATTCTGAAGAATTTTACTTTTTCATGTAATGACTGAAACTCACGGCAAGTTCTACGATGATAATAAATAAAAAATATCCGTAGAAATTCAAGTTAAAAGAATTTGAGCTTACCAACTTTAAAGAAATTTCGCCATATCAATCCGAAATAAGAATTCTTCGATATGGCGTGACACTAAATGGCTAGCAAACTTGTTTCGCTAGATATATTACAACTGAATAGTAGGTTTGATCCTCACTAAGTGCATTCAGCTTTTGTGCTAGGAGACCTAAGCTACGCTTTTAAACATTTCCGACATTTTTGCCTCAGCTACAGTTAAAAACCACCTCTACATGTTGTTACTGTCAACAAACTATTTTTTTCCCAGCAAGATCAATTGCAAATAAGTATTGAGTTCAATCCTCACCGGGTGCCCCATACTTTCGACTTTATTCCACATCTAAGTTACGCTAAGAAAAGCAGTATAAATATGAATGTTATTCGTTGTTTTTAGAAGTGGGTACAAATGAAAAGAAATGAAGTTGACAGTCAGTCAGTCAGTCAGTCAGTCAGTTAAGTGCCATGCGTGATACACGCTTGTGTGATCATGTCTCAAAAGAGACATGTGCCATTGCTTTCTGCAGTAGATTTGTTGCCGTCCAAGTCAATAGAACCCAGTCTGTACTATTATTTAATCCATAACTGGAGGGGAGAGACAGAGTAATACCTTTCCCAATGGTATTCGTGAATGCAATGAATTCAACTGCAATTCATTGCATTCAACTCTCGTCTCCCTGATTTGTCTTTCTTAACCGATATCCACTGCACCACAACACACAGAAGTTGACAGAATTGAAATAATTAATACTTGTGTAATCAGATTCATTTAACATTAAATTTCTATTTTTTTCAAACTAATGCGTCACAAATGTATACATAATTGTTGCAAGATTTTTAAAACTGAGAATCAAGTTTTGTCTACAAATGTGTCGATCGCTTTAAAAATGGTCGAAAAATTAAAAGATTAAAAAAAATTGAAAAAATTTAGATTCCAATAAATATAATTTCTGTTTGAAATATACCCGAGTATTTTGCTCACTGGAAATAGTAAATTAATCATTTAGCTTACAATTAAAACTAAAATAAAAGTTTCAAATTTTTTTTTTTTTTTTTTTAATTCATTTTTGAAAGTCAGTTATCGAAAATGGGTGGTGAGTTGTCAGCGTTGGGAGAACTGAGAAGGCAGGAGCAAGCATAATTATAATATGATAGTTCGTAGGCAAGTTCCTCGGCGTTTTGTGATAACTCAGTTGGTAGAGCGCAGGACTGTAGATGTAAAAAAGTAATTGTTATCCTTAAGTCTATGGTCCGAAGCTGTCTCGCGAGAAGACTTACTTAAACGTTTTTCTATTTTCACCTAAATTACTCATTTATTTTAAATAATGATATGTTTATAGTTTATAGAGAAACTACTCGACATCTCCCAAGTTCCAGACGAAAGTAATAGTTATCTTTTTCTCTTTTTAAATACGGTCATTTCTTCAATAATCCCTGTACTCAGTCTTTTCTCCCATGTTAACGCCCTGATTGCTGGTGGCATGCCCGCTTTGATTGGTGTGAAATGATTTTTATAAAGTGCAATATCGTAAATTTTAATTCTTGAAGTTTTTTTATGGTTAAGATTTGGCTTGAAAATTGTAACGACGCAAAGTTCTTGCTCTGATACAAGTAATATAAGTTGTAATAAAATAAAATCCCTGTAATGATGGCTTGGAGAATCTGATACTCACTGGTCAGATAGAAGGACAGAGAGACAGGGGGAAGCAATGCGTAACGTACTTGATGGGCTTTAGCAAGCGTGTGGTAGAGAGGGGTTTCGGTGGAGTAACAGGAAAACCACAAGTGTAGAGGAGTAGAGAGATATAGAAGGCCATGATCACCTACTTCTTCTAAGAGTTGTGTCTCACGACACAGAAGGAGAAGAAGAAGAAGAAGAAGAAGAAGAAGAAGAAGAAATTACATTTAAAACAAAAAAACAGGAAAATGTAATGGCGATTTTCTAAGCGTAGAAACTAGACCGAAAAAAAGTGGCACCCAGTGATGATCGAACTCAAATATAATGATTTTAGTGAGACGAGCTTGCTGAACATCACACCACCTCGAGGTGCCGTAGGAGCGAGTAATGTTGATAGAACAACGGTAAAAAATAATCCATAATTTTTCTTTAAAAGTGAAGAAAATAAAAAATTGAATCTCGCGAGACGGATTCGAACCATCGACCTAAGGATGACAACCGAATTTACTTTCTACAGTCCTCCGCTCTGCCAACTGAGCTATCGCGAGAAAGCTATGCCTGTCCTCTTTCATTTTATAGTTTCGTATGTTTAACTATAGTTATTTTTACAACAGCCAACTGTCCTGATGGAAGTAATTTGTTTAAATAATAATCGATTTAATGAAAAAATCTCTTGTTTTTATGGGCACAAACATTCGTATTTTCCCATAACTCAAAAATGTTTATTTTCCATGCTTGGCTGTTTCTTCTGCCTTAGATTTGGTTTCATCGTCACAAACCTTGAGGTAAAATGATTTTTTTTCTATCATTATTTTACAACAGCTTACCACACGGTATTTAATCATAGACATTAGATGTTAGCTGTCCTGAGATGAGGTAGTATTTACAGTATTTACATTATTCGGATTATTACGAAGTTTTGACCATTGTACGCCACGGACTTCTTGAATTTCGATCCAAAACCCTTTATTACAATCACTGGGGTGTATCATTCTCATTCCTTGCGTAGTAATGCTACGATTGAGTTATCTCCCTTTAACCCTGTAAGTTCGCCACTGCTGTAGCCTGGTATTGAACTCACAACTGTTTGGGTCAAGTAACAGGAACTAACCAACGTCTATATCCACTGGGCCATGGTGAACAAGTAACTTGCATTGTTAGAGGGAGATAACTCATGACTTCCAAAAGAGACATTGTTAAGCACGGATTGAGAATGATATACTCCAGTGATTGTAATAAAGTGTTCGGTTCGACATTCCTAGCACCTGAAGAAGGCTAGACATTACAATGGCCGAAACGTCGTATGAATGGCAACAAAGATGAGGACAATAGTCCAAATTATGTAAATACTGCAGATTTTGCTGTTTATGTATTTGTCTAAAATGATAGAAACCTGTTTCCCTCGGACCATTTCTTTCGCTGAAATATATAAAATATTTAAATTCTACGTAATATTCTGAAGAATTCTGTATGTCCTGGTTATGACGATAGACTGCATCTGGCAGCAAGGCCTCTGATTGGAAAGTTTAGAAGATCGTGTAACCAACTCTTACTTGCTGTTGCTCCCAGTTTCAGCCTGATCTGAGAGATGTGACACAAGGTCTTTTTCAACGTGGGGAACCTGAGCGCCTACGCCCAGGTACTGGTCAAAACATTACCTATCCACCGCGCTGGATAGGTTCAAAACCGGTTTAAACAGGTATTAAACAGGTCTTATTCGATCTTAATTTAGTGTCCCCACCCCGAAGACCGAGGACGACACCCCTCTGTTCCAACATATTCTCTTTCTCTTCCAGCGTACTCTGTCTCTCTCCCTGTTGCAACGTACCCCGTTTCTCTCTATTCCAACCCAAAGTAATCCCTCTCTCTTCCCCAACATACTCTCTTCTCTTTCGCTCATTGCCACTCTATTTATTCCAACAGATTCGGTCTGACCAAGAAGAAGAATACCAGTTTGTATTTGTATTCAAGAAAGTAAAACTTTCTGAAACATCGTGTAGCGGGTATCTTCTCTTATTCTGTTTGTAGTGAGGGGTACTAGTATACAGTAGCAGGTGGACGGAATTTGGCCTTATGGGAAGATAGCCCACTATAATTCATAAAATTATTATAGAATCAAGAAAGGCAATTTTGAGTATAAAATAACATTTATATATATATATATATATATATATATATATATATATATTTAAATTAATGTTTTATGAAGTACTACTTGAAATGAAAGTCCAACGGAGGTAAAACAGTTCATAGAAAATAATGATGAGCTGAAAGAGATAAAGGCTTAGTAATGTTGATACGTCTTGTAGTTAAGGTATGTTCATTTAGAAGTTGTCAGTAGTTCAGCAAAATGTTTTGTGTGGAATGTCTTTGAAAAGATCAGTTAGTACTTTTGAGAACAGGGAGGAGGAAAGAGGTCAGCAGCTCGACTTAAGTCAAGAAGAACAGGTAACTCTATCCTATCGTCCTTCTGTCTGGGTGAGCTTTTGTCTCTCCGCTTTTTTATGTCGGCTTTTTGGATCAAAAGCCAGCCGTTTCGAAATTCATCCTTGTATTTGATTCCGGGCTTGACATTGGCTGGGAAATAAAATTCGCGAAGGCTCGCGAATTGGTAATATTTGATTAATTTTTATTTTTCAACCTAACATTGGCGCGAATTCACGTGCGCGGAAATAATTTTTATTCATTAGCTTTCTGGTCGGCATAGGGCCATGTCCGGTTCAGCTCACTTTTGCTCTGTCGGTATCACCACAATCGTTCTCAAGATGTTCGTCCATTTTGATTGAAAATTCTAACGTTCTCCGATTACCACCAGATGTTATTGATAACATTCTTGTGATTAGTCCTTCCTTGTGTTTTTGTTATTTTTTTAGTTTTTTTTTTTTGGCATAATTATTTTTACCGATGAAAATCTTGCTAAAAAAGCCGACTTCTCATCGATTTTCGACACGAAATATGAATTAAATGAAATCACGTATATTAGCACGTGTTTATGATTAATCAAATGCCACGAAATAACCAACTGATTCTTAATGAACTATTTCTTTTATACATAGGCAGATAAAGAGACGGAAAAAATAGCAAGGAGAAAAAAATGTGCTACTCTCGCAGATTGTTAAGGATTTGAAAACTCTTTATTTATTACTGACTCGGTCGACGCAAAAAAAAAAAACCATCGGTCGACGCAAAAAAGAAAATTTATATATAATAGTACTTAGCGAGTTATTAACGCATCTCGCGATAGCTCAGTTGGTAGAGCGGAGGACTGTAGAAATAAAATGAATGTTGTTATCCTTAGGTCGATGGTTCGAATCCGTCTCGCGAGAGTCTTTTTTTTTAATTTAATACAAATCTCTCATTTTTGCTGGAAGTGCTAATTATTTGAAACAGTAATATACAATATTAGTTAATTTACTCGACATCTTGCGATTGGTATAGCGTGCTAATAGACATAAAAGGCGTTGTTCTTAGATACGATTCGTCTGACTCTGATTCCGTCTCTCATGAGAATCTGTTTTTTTTAATTTAACATCGTGAAGCGGGTATTTTCTTTTATTCTGTTTGTAGTGAGGGGTAGTAGTATACAGTAGCAGGTTGACGGAATTTGGCCTCGTGGGAAGATAGACCACTATTAATATATTTAAATTGATGTTTTACAAAGTAATACTTGAAATGAAAGTCCAACGGAGGTAAAACAGTTCATAGAAAATAATGATGAGCTGAAAGAGATAAAGGCTTAGTAATGTGGAAGCGTTTTGTAGTTAAGGAATGTTCATTTAGAAGTTGTCAGTAGTTCAGCAAAATGTTTTGTGTGGAATGTCTTTGAAAAGATCAGTTAGTACTTTTGAGAACAGGGAGGAGGAAAGAGGTCAGCATAATAGATGCTCGACTGAATCAAGGTGAGGCAGGTAACTCTATCCTATCGTCCTTCTGTCTGAGAGAGCTTTTGTCTCTCCGCTTTATATATCTGCTTTTTGGATCAAAAGCTAGCCGTTTCGAATTTCATCCTTGTATTTGATTCCTGGCTTGCCATTGGCTGGGAAATAAAATTCGCGAAGGCTCGCGAAATGGTAATTTGATATTTGATTAATTTTTATTTTTCAACCGGAACATCTGTGCGTATTCATTTGCGAGGAAATGATTTTATTCATTAACTTTCTGGTCGGCATAGAACCAACATCCGGTTCAGATCGCTTTTGCTCTGTAGGTATCACCACAATCGTTCTCAAGATGTTCGTCCATTTTGATGGAAATTCTAACGTTCTCCGATTACCACCAGATGTTATTGATAACATTCTTGTGATTAGTCCTTTCTTTTGATTTTGTTATTTTGTTGTTTTTTTTTTGTTTTTTTTTGGCATAATTATTTTTACCGAT
This sequence comes from Ascarosepion bandense, assembly GCA_037127315.1. Classification (NCBI taxonomy): domain Eukaryota; kingdom Metazoa; phylum Mollusca; class Cephalopoda; order Sepiida; family Sepiidae; genus Ascarosepion; species Ascarosepion bandense. The sequence continues at coordinate 1,759,521 of JBBBDQ010002273.1, read as the reverse complement.
GAAAATCTTGCTAAAAAAGCCGACTTCTCATCGATTTTCGACACGAAATATGAATTAAATGAAATCACGTATATCAGCACGTGTTTATGATTAATCAAATGCCGCCAAATAAGCAATTGAATCTTAATGAACTATTTCTTTTATACAAAGGCAGATAAAGAGACGGAAAAAATATCAAGGAGAAAAAATGTGCTACTCTCGCAGATTGTTAAGGATTTGAAAACTCTTTATTTATTACTGACTCGGTCGACGCAAAAAAAATAAAAGCATCTGTCGACGCAAAAAAGAAAATTTATATATAATAGTACGTAGCGTGTTATTAACGCATCTCGCGATAGCTCAGTTGGTAGAGCGGAGCACTGTAGCAATAAAATAAATGCTGTTATCCTTAGGTCTATGGTTCGAACCCGTCTCGCGAGAGTGTTTCTTGTTTAATTTAATACAAATCTCTCTTTTTTGCTGAATGTGCTTATTGTTTGAAACAGTAATATACGATAATAGTTACATTACTCAACATCTTGCGATTGGTATAGCGTGCTAATAGACATAAAAGGCTTTTTTCTTAGATACGAATCGTCTGATTCCGTCTCTCATGAGAATCTATTTTTTTTTTCAATTTAATTAATACCATTTTCTTTTCCAAATTGATCATCGTTTTAATAGAAATATTTAAATATTAATTTTAAACACGCGATATTTTTACGGTTTTCCTATTTTTTAATATTCTGAAGAATTTTACTTTTTCATGTAATGACTGAAACTCACGGCAAGTTCTACGATGATAATAAATAAAAAATATCCGTAGAAATTCAAGTTAAGAATTTGAGCTTACCAACTTTAAAGAAATTTCTCCATATCAATCCGAAATAAGAATTCTTCGATATGGCGTGACACTAAATGGCTAGCAAACTTGTTTCGCTAGATATATTACGACTGAATAGTAGTTTTGATCCTCACTAAGTGCATTCAGCTTTTGTGCTAGGAGACCTAAGCTACGCTTTTAAACATTTCCGACATTTTTGCCTCAGCTACACTTAAAAACCACCTCTACATATTGTTACTGTCAACAAACTATTTTTTTCCCAGCAAGATCAATTGCAAATAAGTATTGAGTTCGATCCTCACCGGGTGCCCCATACTTTCGACTTTATTCCACATCTAAGTTACGCTAAGAAAAGCAGTATAAATATGAATGTTATTCGTTGTTTTTAGAAGTGGGTACAAATGAAAAGAAATGAAGTTGACAGTCAGTCAGTCAGTCAGTCAGTCAGTCAGTCAAGTGCCATACGTGATACACGCTTGTGTGATCATGTCTCAAAAGAGACATTGGCCATTGCTTTCTGCAGTAGATTTGTTGCCGTCCAAGTCAATAGAACCCAGTCTGTACTATTATTTAATCCATAACTGGAGGGAGAGACAGAGTAATACCTTTCCCAATGGTATTCGTGAATGCAATGAATTCAACTGCAATTCATTGCATTCAACTCTCGTCTCCCTGATTTGTCTTTCTTAACCGATATCCACTGCACCACAACACACAGAAGTTGACAGAATTGAAATAATTAATACTTGTGTAATCAGATTCATTTAACATTAAATTTCTATTTTTTTCAAACTAATGCGTCACAAATGTATACATAATTGTTGCAAGATTTTTAAAACTGAGAATCAAGTTTTGTCTACAAATGTGTCGATCGCTTTAAAAATGGTCGAAAAATTAAAAGATTAAAAAAAATTGAAAAAATTTAGATTCCAATAAATATAATTTCTGTTTGAAATATACCCGAGTATTTTGCTCACTGGAAATAGTAAAGTTAATCATTTAGCTTACAATTAAAACTAAAATAAAAGTTTCAAATTTTTTTTTTTTTTAAATTCATTTTTTGAAAGTCAGTTATCGAAAATGGGTGGTGAGTTGTCAGCGTTGGGAGAACTGAGAAGGCAGGAGCAAGCATAATTATAATATGATAGTTCGTAGGCAAGTTCCTCGGCGTTTTGTGATAACTCAGTTGGTAGAGCGCAGGACTGTAGATGTAAAAAAGTAATTGTTATCCTTAAGTCGATGGTCCGAAGCTGTCTCGCGAGAAGACTTACTTAAACGTTTTTCTATTTTCACCTAAATTACTCATTTATTTTAAATAATAATATGTTTATAGTTTATAGAGAAACTACTCGACATCTCCCAAGTTCCAGACGAAAGTAATAGTTATCTTTTTCTCTTTTTAAATACCGTCATTTCTTCAATAATCCCTGTACTCAGTCTTTTCTCCCATGTTAACGCCCTGATTGCTGGTGGCATTGCCGCTTTGATTGGTGTGAAATGATTTTTATAAAGTGCAATATCGTAAATTTTAATTCTTGAAGTTTTTTTATGGTTAAGATTTGGCTTGAAAATTGTAACGACGCAAAGTTCTTGCTCTGATACAAGTAATATAAGTTGTAATAAAATAAAATCCCTGTAATGATGGCTTGGAGAATCTGATACTCACTGGTCAGATAGAAGGACAGAGAGACAGGGGGAAGCAATGCGTAACGTACTTGATGGGCTTTAGCAAGCGGGTGGTAGAGAGGGGTTTCGGTGGAGTAACAGGAAAACCACAAGTGTAGAGGAGTAGAGAGATATAGAAGGCAATGATCACCTACTTCTTCTAAGAGTTGTGTCTCACGACACAGAAGGAGAGGAAGAAGAAGAAGAAGAAGAAGAAGAAGAAGAAGAAGAAGAAATTACAATTAAAACAAAAAAACAGGAAAATGTAATGGCGATTTTCTAAGCGTAGAAACTAGACCGAAAGGAAGTGGCACCCAGTGAGGATCGAACTCAATTATATTGATTTTAGTGAGACAAGCTGGCTGAACATCACACCACCTCGAGGTGCCGTAGGAGCGAGTAATGTTGATAGAACAATGGTAAAAAATAATCCATAATTTTTCTTTAAAAGTGAAGAAAATAAAAAATTGAACCCCGCGAGACAGATTCGAACCATCGACCTAAGGATGACAACCGAATTTACTTTCTACATTCCTCCGCTCTGCCAACTGAGCTAACGCGAAAGCTATGCCAGTCCTCTTTCATTTTAGAGTTTCGTATGTTTAACTATAGTTATTTTTACAACAGCCAACTGTCCTGATGGAAGTAATTTGTTTAAATAATAATCGATTTAATGAAAAAATCTATTGTTTTTATGGGCACAAACATTCGTATTTTCCCATAACTCAAAAATTTTTATTTTCCATGCTTGGCTTTTTCTTCTGCCTTAGATTTGGTTGCATCGTCACAAACCTTGAAGTAAAATGATTTTTTTTCTATCATTATTTTACAACAGCTTACCACACGGTATTTAATCATAGACATTAGATGTTAGCTGTCCTGAGATGAGGTAGTATTTACAGTATTTACATTATTCGGATTATTACGAAGTTTTGACCATTGTACGCCACGGACTTCTTGAATTTCGATCCAAAACCCTTTATTACAATCACTGGGGTGTATCATTCTCATTCCTTGCGTAGTAATGCTACGATTGAGTTATCTCCCTTTAACCCTGTAAGTTCGCCACTGCTGTAGCCTGGTATTGAACTCACAACTGTTTGGGTCAAGTAACAGGAACTAACCAACGTCTATATGCACTGGGCCATGGTGAACAAGTCACTTGCATTGTTAGAGGGAGATAATTCATGACTTCCAAAAGAGACATTGTTAAGCAAGGATTGAGAATGATATACTCCAGTGATTGTAATAAAGTGTTCGGTTCGAAATTCCTAGCACCTGAAGAAGGCTAGACATTACAATGGTCGAAACGTCGTATAAATGGCAACAAAGATGAGGACAATAGTCCAAATTATGTAAATACTGCAGATTTTGCTGTTTATGTATTTGTCTAAAATGATAGAAACCTGTTTCCCTCGGACCATTTCTTTCGCTAAAATATATAAAATATTTAAATTCTACGTAATATTCTGAAGAATTCTGTATGTCCTGGTTATGACGATAGACTGCATCTGGCAGCAAGGCCTCTGATTGGAAAGTTTAGAAGATCGTGTAACCAACTCTTAATTGTTGTTGCTCCCAGTTTCAGCCTGATCTGAGAGATGTGACACAAGGTCTTTTTCAACGTGGCGAACCTGAGCGCCTACGCCCAGGTACTGGTCAAAACATTACCTATCCACCGCGCTGGATAGGTTCAAAACCGGTTTAAACAGGTCTTAAACAGGTCTAATTCGATCTTAATTTCGTGTTCCCACCCAGAAGACCGAGGACGACACCCCTCTGCTCCAACATATTCTCTTTCTCTTCCAGCGTACTCAGTGTCTCTCCCTGTTGCAACGTACCCCGTTTCTCTCTATTCCAACCCAAATTAATCCCTCTCTCTTCTCCAACATACTCTCTTCTCTTTCGCTCTTTGCCACTCTATTTATTCCAACAGATTCGGTCTCACTAAGAAGAATAATACAAGTTTGTATTTGTATTCAAGAAAGTGAAACTTTCTGAAACATCGTGTAGCGGGTATCTTCTCTTATTCTGTTTGTAGTGAGGGGTACTAGTATACAGTAGCAGGTTGACGGAATTTGGCCTTGTGGGAAGATAGCCCACTATAATTCATAAAATTATTATAGAATCAAGAAAGGCAATTTTGAGTATAAAATAACATTTATATATATATATATATATATATATATATATATATATATATATATATATATATATATATATATATTTAAATGTTTTATGAAGTACTACTTGAAATGAAAGTCCAACGGAGGTAAAACAGTTCATAGAAAATAATGATGAGCTGAAAGAGATAAAGGCTTAGTTATGTGGAAGCGTTTTGTAGTTAAGGAATGTTCATTTAGAAGTTGTCAGTAGTTCAGCAAAATGTTTTGTGTGGAATGTCTTTGAAAAGATCAGTTAGTACTTTTGAGAACAGGGATGAGGAAAGAGGTCAGCCGCTCGACTTAAGTCAAGGGAAGGCAGGTAACTCTATCCTATCGTCCTTCTGTCTGAGTGAGCTTTTGTCTCTCCACTTATTTATGTCTGCTTTTTGGATCAAAAGCTAGCCGTTTCGAAATTCATCCTTGTATTTGATTCCGGGCTTGCCATTGGCTGGGAAATAAAATTCGCAAAGGCTCGCGAATTAGTAATATTTGATTAATTTTTATTTTTCAACCGAACATTTACGCGAATTCACGTGCGCGGAAATAATTTTTATTCGTTAGCTTTCTGGTCGGCAAAGGGCAATGTCCCGTTCAGCTCACTTTTGCTCTGGCGGTATCACCACAATCGTTCTCAAGATGTTCGTCCATTTTGATGGAAATTCTAACGTTATCCGATTACCACCAGATGTTATTGAGAACATTCTTGTGATTAGTCCTTTCTTTTGTTTTTGTTGTTTTGATTTTTTTTTTTTTTTGGCATAATTATTTTACCGATGAAAATCTTGCTAAAAAAGCCGACTTCTCATCGATTTTCGACACGAAATATGAATTAAATGAAATCACGTATATTAGCACGTGTTTATGATTAATCAAATGCCGCCAAATAAGCAATTGAATCTTAATGAACTATTTCTTTTATACATAGGCAGATAAAGAGACGGAAAAAATATCAAGGAGAAAAAATGTGCTACTCTCGCAGATTGTTAAGGATTTGAAAACTCTTTATTTATTACTGACTCGGTCGACGCAAAAAAAAAAAAAGCATCGGTCGACGCAAAAAACAAAATTTATATATAATAGTACTTAGCTGGGAGTTATCGCATCTCGCGATAGCTCAGTTGGTAGAGCGGAGGACTGTAGAAATAAAATGAGTGCTGTTATCCTTAGGTCGATGGTTCGAATCCGTCTCGCGAGAGTCTTTTTTTAAAATTTAATACAAATCTCTCATTTTTGCTGAAAGTGCTTATTATTTGAAACATAATATACGATAATAGTTAGCTTACTCGACGTCTTGTGATTGGTATAGCGTGCTAATAGACATAAAAGGCGTTGATCTTAGATACGAATCGTCTGATTCCGTCTCTCATGAGAATCTGTTTTTTTTTTCAGTTTAATTAATACCATTTTCTTTTCCAAATTGATCATCGTTTTATAGAAATATTTAAATATTAATTTTAAACACGCGATATTTTTACGGTTTTCCTATTTTTTAATATTCTGAAGAATTTTACTTTTTCATGTAATGACTGAAACTCACGGCAAGTTCTACGATGATAATAAATAAAATATCCGTAGAAATTCAAGTTAAGTATTTGTGCTTACCAAATTTAAAGAAATTTCGCCATATCAATCCGAAATAAGAATTCTTCGATATGGCGTGACACTAAATGGCTAGCAAACTTGTTTCTCTAGATATATTACGACTGAATAGTAGGTTTGATCCTCACTAAGTGCATTCAGCTTTTGTGCTAGGAGTCCTAAGCTACGCTTTTAAACATTTACGACATTTTTGCCTCAGCTACAGTTAAAAACCACCACTACATGTTGTAACTCGAAACAAACTATTTTTTCCCAGCAAGATCAATTACAAATAAGTATTAAGTTCGATCCTCACCGGGTGCCCCATACTTTCGACTTTATTCCACATCTAAGTTACGCTAAGAAAAGCAGTATAAATATGAATGTTATTCGTTGTTTTTAGAAGTGGGTACAAATGAAAAGAAATGAAGTTGACAGTCAGTCAGTCAGTCAGTTAAGTGCCATACGTGATACACGCTTGTGTGATCATGTCTCAAAAGAGACATTTGCCATTGCTTTCTGCAGTAGATTTGTTGCCGTCCAAGTCAATAGAACCCAGTCTGTACTATTATTTAATCCATCACTGGGGGGAGTGACAGAGTAATACCTTTCCCAATGGTATTCGTGAATGCAATGAATTCAACTGGAATTCATTGCATTCAACTCTCGTCTCCCTGATTTGTCTTTCTTAACCGATATCCATTGCACCACAACACACAGAAGTTGACAACTTTTTCCATTTTACTGAAACAGCCATGAAACACTTATATTTTCTTTCATTTGTTCACTGAAACCAAGTACTGTCTTTTTCAAGTTTTCCGCGCGACGGAATAGACTAATTAAACACTAGCAGTATAGCCCGGCGTTGCTCGGGTGGAATGAAAGCTTTAAAACTAATCTATGGTCCTGGAGATCAGTCTCTTTGGACGTTGGCACGAAAAACTAAAAAGCAATAGTTTTTTCCAGTTAAAGCGAAACCGTTGACTGAATGAAAAATGAATGTATGTAAGTCAAATTTTGCTTTCCTGGTATCGATGTCAAATAAGTTTTTTTCGTCGTCAACTGAATTTTGAAGGCTAAATAAATCCTCTGAGTATATAGTATTATGACTGAGACTAAGAACTACAATTATACCTGCTTAGAGCCAAACCCGAAGCAAAAACTAAAATAAAAGGCTGAAGAAAATACAGACATATAGGCAGATAGACAGACACACACACAAACATCTTGCATTTTATCTGCCTATATGTCTCTATATCTGTATATATATATATATATTATCGATTTTCTGCACTATTGTAAGAACTCCAAATTTGAAACTTCTGAATATTGTTTCTTCTGCCTTTGTCTATGAGTGTATCAAATTTGATTGAAATTGGACCACTACTTCTATAACCCGACTTTTTCGTTTTTCGATTGTCGATATTTTTCTGGGTTACCTCGACACAAGATCTAGCTAAGAACACTTGCAGACGCTTGTGGTACAACTGTGTAAATTTTCAAGAAAATCGGTTCAGACGTTTCGGAGTCTATAGGTAACGGATACACACACACACACACACACACACACACACACACACACACACACACACACACACACAGACAATGTTCCATTTATTATATAAGTTTAGATTAATTCGCCGAAAAAAATCAGCATAGTATGAATAAAAAAGACCCCAAACATAATAAAAACGAACATTTCCCATCAGAATGTTCATGTTATTATTATTAAGAGGAAAGGTCAAAGTATTTTTAGTTATTTTTTTAATTTTTTAACCCCTCGTAACACGTTCGGAATTTTGGTAATATTCTTGTTATTATTTCAGTTAGCAGCTGACAAAATCATTACGAGAGTTTACAATGGGAAACGTAAACTCGGTTTTTTTTTTGTCTTTTTCCAGATAAACACATTAATTTAGAAATTCTTGCAAAAATCAATTAATTGTCGTATTTTAATGAAACTTTCAGGACTTATTCACAAAAGAATTAAATAGTTTTTAAATTATTATTTTAAAAAATCTTGATAAAAATATTTTTATTTTACACCTGTTACCCCGACTCCACGTAAATTCATGAACTTTTAAGAAGTTTAATTTTGTTGGGAAATTGTTTTTATTAGTTAAAACGCAGGACTCATTGGAAACTGTAAATCATCTATTAGCATCTTTTTAAACATTTTACCATTATTTCCGAAAATCTTTTCTGAACAGTGAAATAAAAAAATGCAAAATAACTATGACATTATTTAATTTGATAAATTGATAATTACTTCAATAAATACAAATTAAGGGCATTATAGACTGAAGGAATTTTTTTTTGAAATTTTAAGAGAATTGTTTTCATTTTTTAATTATAATAATTTATAAATTTCAAAAATATTCTTAAAGTACTTCAAATATTAGTTGGTGTTAGTTTATAAACTTATTAAAGGATGATTATATCTACTAATCGAAAATTAGGAGGTTTAATACGAAGTACGTTGTGGTGCATTGGATATCGGCTCGGAATGAAAAATCGGGGGGCCGAGTTCGAATATCCTTGGGAAAGGTATTTTTAATCCATCTTTTCCCTCCAGTTTTGGGTTAAATAACAGGACAGATTGGGTTCTATAGCCTTGGTCTGCAACCAGTCTACCGCCGAAAGCAATGGCAAACTACAGTGGGAAAATCTTCTGCCCAGTTAGTCATGCCTCTTTCGAGACATGATCGCCCAAGCGTGTTTCACGTATGGCACTTAACTGACTGACTGAAATGAAAATGTGTTGTAATTTAGAGTTCCTTCTCTTTACAGCAAAAAACTGTACAATTATGCCACTTGTGATCGCCATATATTTATCTTATCACTGATCTGTCAATCTGTTAACACATCGTGGAAAAGATTAGAATGTTTAACTGTGTTCATGAAATAATCTTATTCTAAATGTCATACTATAAATAATTAATACTTGTGTAATCAGATTCATTTAACATTAAATTTCTAATTTTTTCAAACTAATGCGTCACAAATGTATACATAATTGTTGCAAGATTTTTAAAACTGAGAATCAAGTTTTGTCTACAAATTTTTGTCGGTCGCTTTAAAAATGGTCGAAAAATTAAAAGATTAAAAAAAATTGAAAAAATTTAGATTCCAATAAATATAATTTCTGTTTGAGATATACCCGAGTATTTTGCTCACTGGAAATAGTAAAGTTAATCATTTAGCTTACAATTAAAACTAAAATAAAAGTTTCAAATTTTTTTTTTTTAAATTCATTTTTAAAAGTCAGTTATCGAAAATGGGTGGTGAGTTGTCAGCGTTGGGAGAACTGAGAAGGCAGGAGCAAGCATAATTATAATATGATAGTTCGTAGGCAAGTTCCTCGGCGTTTTGTGATAACTCAGTTGGTAGAGCGCAGGACTGTAGATGTAAAAAAGTAATTGTTATCCTTAAGTCGATGGTCCGAAGCTGTCTCGCGAGAAGACTTACTTAAACGTTTTTCTATTTTCACCTAAATTACTCATTTATTTTAAATAATGATATGTTTATAGTTTATAGAGAAACTACTCGACATCTCCCAAGTTCCAGACGAAAGTAATAGTTATCTTTTTCTCTTTTTAAATACCGTCATTTCTTCAATAATCCCTGTACTCAGTCTTTTCTCCCATGTTAACGCCCTGATTGCTGGTGGCATTCCCGCTTTGATTGGTGTGAAATGATTTTTATAAAGTGCAATATCGTAAATTTTAATTCTTGAAGTTTTTTTATGGTTAAGATTTGGTTTGAAAATTGTAACGACGCAAAGTTCTTGCTCTGATACAAGTAATATAAGTTGTAATAAAATAAAATCCCTGTAATGATGGCTTGGAGAATCTGATACTCACTGGTCAGATAGAAGGACAGAGAGACAGGGGGAAGCAATGCGTAACGTACTTGATGGGCTTTAGCAAGCGGGTGGTAGAGAGGGGTTTCGGTGGAGTAACAGGAAAACCACAAGTGTAGAGGAGTAGAGAGATATAGAAGGCCATGATCACCTACTTCTTCTAAGAGTTGTGTCTCACGACACAGAAGGAGAAGAAGAAGAGGAAGAAGAAGAAGAAGAAGAAGAAGAAATTACATTTAAAACAAAAAAACAGGCAAATGTAATGGCGATTTTCTAAGCGTAGAAACTAGACCGAAAGGAAGTGGCACCCAGTGATGATCGAACTCAAATATAATGATTTTAGTGAGACAAGCTTGCTGAACATCACACCACCTCGAGGTGCCGTAGGAGCGAGTAATGTTGATAGAACAATGGTAAAAAATAATTCATAATTTTTCTTTAAAAGTGAAGAAAATAAAAAATTGAATCTCGCGAGACGGACTCGAATCATCGACCTAAGGATGACAACCGAATTTACTTTCTACATTCCTCCGCTCTGCCAACTGAGCTATCGCGAGAAAGCTATGCCTGTCTTCTTTCATTTTAGAGTTTCGTATGTTTAACTATAGTTATTTTTACAACAGCCAACTGTCCTGATGGAAGTAATTTGTTTAAATAATAATCGATTTAATGAAAAAATCTCTTGTTTTTATGGGCACAAACATTCGTATTTTCCCATAACTCAAAATTTTTATTTTCCATGCTTGGCTGTTTCTTCTGCCTTAGATTTGGTTGCATCGTCACAAACCTTGAGGTAAAATGATTTTTTTTCTATCATTATTTTACAACAGCTTACCACACGGTATTTAATCATAGACATTAGATGTTAGCTGTCCTGAGATGAGGTAGTATTTACAGTATTCGGATTATTACGAAGTTTTGACCATTGTACGCCACGGACTTCTTGAATTTCGATCCAAAACCCTTTATTACAATCACTGGGGTGTATCATTCTCATTCCTTGTGTAGTAATGCTACGATTGAGTTATCTCCCTTTAACCCTGTAAGTTCGCCACTGCTGTAGCCTGGTATTGAACTCACAACTGTTTGGGTCAAGTAACAGGAACTAACCAACGTCTATATGCACTGGGCCATGGTGAACAAGTAACTTGCATTGTTAGAGGGAGATAACTCATGACTTCCAAAAGAGACATTGTTACGCAAGGATTGAGAATGATATACTCCAGTGATTGTAAAGTGTTCGGTTCGAAATTCCTTGCACCTGAAGAAGGCTAGACATTACAATGGCCGAAACGTCGTATGAATGGCAACAAAGATGAGGACAATAGTCCAAATTATGTAAATACTCCAGATTTTGCTGTTTATGTATTTGTCTAAAATGATAGAAACCTGTTTCCCTCGGACCATTTCTTTCGCTAAAATATATAAAATATTTAAATTCTACGTAATATTCTGAAGAATTCTGTATGTCCTGGTTATGACGATAGACTGCATCTGGCAGCAAGACCTCTGATTTGAAAGTTTTGAAGATCGTGTAACGAACTCTTAATTGCTGTTGCTCCCAGTTTCAGCCTGATCTGAGAGATGTGACACAAGGTCTTGTTCAACGTGGGGAACCTGAGCGCCTACGCCCAGATACTGGTCAAAACATTAAATATCCACCGCGCTGGATAGGTTCAAAACCGGTTTAAACAGGTCTTAAACAGGTCTTATTCGATCTTAATTTCGTGTTCCCACCCAGAAGACCGAGGACGACACCCCTCTGCTCCAACATATTCTCTTTCTCTTCCAGCGTACTCAGTCTCTCTCCCTGTTGCAACGTACCCCGTTTCTCTCTATTCCAACCCAAAGTAATCCCTCTCTCTCTTCTCCAACATACTCTCTTCTCTTTCGCTCTTTGCCACTCTATTTATTCCAACAGACTCGGTCTCACCAAGAAGAAGAATACGAGTTTGTGTTTGTATTCAAGAAAGTAAAACTTTCTGAAACATCGTGTAGCGGGTATCTTCTCTTATTCTGTTTGTAGTGAGGGGTACTAGTATACAGAAGCAAGTTGACGGAATTTGGCCTTGTGGGAAGATAGCCAAGTATAATTCATGAAAAGATTATAGAATCAGGAAAGGCAATTTGGGTATAAAATAACACACACACACATATATATATATATATATATATATATATATATATATATATATATATATATATATATATCACTTAATGTTTTACAAAGTAATACTTGAAATGAAAGTCCAACGGAGGTAAAAGAGTTCATAGAAAATAATGATGAGCTGAAAGAGATAAAGGCTTAGTAATGTGGAAGCGTTTTGTAGTTAAGGAATGTTCATTTAGAAGTTTTCAGTAGTTCAGCAAAATGTTTTGTGTGGAATGTCTTTGAAAAGATCAGTTAGTACTTTTGAGAACAGGGAGGAGGAAAGAGGTCAGCATAATAGATGCTTGACTGAAGTCTAAGTGAAGCAGGTAACTCTATCCTATCGTCCTTCTGTCTGAGAGAGCTTTTATCTCTCAGCTTTTTATATCTGCTTTTTGGATCAAAAGCTTGCCGTTTCGAATTTCATCCTTGTATTTGATTCCTGGCTTGCCATTGGCTGGGAAATAAAATTCGCGAAGGCTCGCGAAATGGTAATTTGATATTTGATTAATTTTTATTTTTCAACCGGAACATCTGTGCGTATTCATTTGCGCGGAAATGATTTTATTCATTAGCTTTCTGGTTGGCATAGATCCAACATCCGGTTCAGCTCGCTTTTGCTCTGTCGGTATCACCACAATCGTTCTCAAGAAGTTCGTCCATTTTGATTGAAAATTCTAACGTTCTCCGATTACCACCAGATGTTATTGATCACATTATTGTCATTAGTCCTTCATTTTGTTTTTGTTGTTTTGATTTTTTGCTTTGTTTTGTTTTGTTTTGTTTTTTGGCATAATTATTTTTACCGATGAAAATCTTGCTAAAAAAGCCGACTTCTCATCCATTTTCGACACGAAATATCAATTCAATGAAATCACGTATATTAGCACGTGTTTATGATTAATCAAATGCCGCCAAATAAGCAATTGAATCTTAATGAACTATTTCTTTTATACATAGGCAGATAAAGAGACGGAAAAAATATCAAGGAGAAAAAAATGTGCTACTCTCGCAGATTGTTAAGGATTTGAAAACCTCTTTATTTATTACTGACTCAGGCGACGCAAAGAAAAAAAAGAACATCGGTCGACGCAAAAAAGAAAATTTATATATAATAGTACTTAGGGAGAAATTATCGCGTCTCTGCATAGCTCGGTTGGTAGAACGGAGGACTGTAGAAATAAAATAAATGCTTTTATCCTTAGGTCGATGTTTCGAATCCGTCACGCGAGAGTCTTTTTTTTTGTTTTTAATTTAAGACAAATCTCTCTTTTTTGCCGAAAGTGCTAATTATTTGAAACAGTAATATACAATATTAGTTACCTTACTCGACATCTTGTGATTGGTATAGCGTGCTAATAGACATAAAAGGCGTTGTTCTTAGATACGAATCGTCTGATTCCCTCTCTCATGAGAATCTATTCTTTTTAAATTTAATTAATACCATTTTCTTTTCCAAATTGATCATCATTTTACAGAAATATTTAAATATTAATTTTAAACACGCTATATTTTGACGGTTTTCCTATTTTTTAATATTCTGAAAAATTTTACTTTTTCATGTAATGACTGAAGCTCACGGTAAGTTCTACGATGATAATAAATAAAATATCCGTAGAAATTCAAGTTAAGTATTTGAGCTTAACAACTTTAAAGAAATTTCGACATATCAATCCGAAATAAGAATTCTTCGATAAGGCGTGACACTAAATGGCTAGCAAACTTGTTTCGCTAGATACGACTGAATAGTAGGTTTGATCCTCACTAAGTGCATTCGGCTTTTGTGCTAGGAGACCTAAGCTACGCTTTGAAACATTTCCGATATTTTCGCCTAAGCTACAGTTAAAAACCACCTCTACATGGTGTAACGGTCTAAAAACTATATTTTTCCTAGCAAGATCAATTGCAAATAAGTATTGAGTTCGATCCTCACCGCGTGCCCCATACTTTCGACTTTATTCCACATCTAAGTTACGCTAAGAAAAGCAGCAAAATATGAATGCTATTCATTGTTTTAAGAAGTGGGTACAAATGAAAAGAAATGAAGTTGACAGTCAGTCAGTTAAGTACCATATGTGATACACGCTTGGGTGATCATGTCTCAAAAGAGACATAACTGACTGGGCAGAAGGTTGCCATTGCTTTCTGCAGTAGATTTGTTGCCGACCAATCTATAGAACCCAATCTGTACTATTATTTAATCCATAACTGGAGGGGAGAGACAGATTAATACCTTTCCCAAGGGTATTCGTGAATGCAATGAATTCAACTGGAATTCATTGCATTCAACTGTCGGCTCCATTGATTTGTCGTTCCGAGCCGATATCCACTGCACCACAACGCACAGAAGTTGACAACTGATTCCATTTTACTGAAACAGCCATGAAACACTTATGTTATCTTTCATTTGTTCACTAAAACCAAATACTGTCTTTTTTCAATTTTTCCGCGCGACGGAATAGTCTTATTATTTACTAGCAGTATAGCCCGGCGTTGCTCGGGTGGAATGAAAGCTTTAAAACTAATCCATGGTCCTAGAGCTCACATTCTTTGGACGTTGGCACGAAAGACTAAAAAGCAATAGTTGTTTCCAGTTAAAGCGAAACCGTCGACAGAAAGAAACATGAATGGATGTAAGTCAAATTTTGATTTCCTGGTATCGATATCAAATATGATTTTTCGTTGTAAACTGAAATTTGAAGGCTAAATAAGTCCTCTGTGTAAATGGTATCATGGCTGAGACTAAGAACTACAATTATATCTACTTAGAGCGAAACCCGAAGCAAAACCTAAAATAAAAGGGCTGAAAAATATACAGATATACAGGCAGATAAACAGACACACACAAACATCTTGCACTTTATATATATATATATATATATATATATAAATATTTATATATTATCGATTTGTTTCACTATTGTAAGAACTGCAACCTTGAAACTTCTGAATATCGTTTCTTATATCTTTGTCCATGAGTGTATCAAAAATTTGGTTAAAATCCGACCTCTCCTTCGATAACCCGATCGTCAAAACATTAACTATCCACCGCGCTGGATAGGTTCTAAACCGGTCTAAATTGGTCTTAAACTGGTCTTGTTCGATCTCAATTTAGTGTCCCCACCCCGAAGACCGAGGACGATTCCCCTCTGTCCAACATATTCTCTTTCTCTTCCAGCCTACACTGTCTCTCTCCCTGTTGCAACGTACCCTGTTTCTCTTTATTCCAAAGTAATCCCTCTCTCTTCTCCAAAATACTATCTTCTCTTTCGCTCTTTGCCACTCTGTTTATTCCAACAGACACGGTCTCACCAAGAAGAAGAATACCAGTTTGTATTTGTATTCAAGAAAGTAAAACTTTCTGAAACATCGTGTAGCGGGTATCTTCTCTTATTCTGTTTGTAGTGAGGGGTACTAGTATACAGTAGCAGGTTGACGGAATTTGGCATTGTGGGAAGATAGCCCACTATAATTCATAAAATTATTATAGAATCAAGAAAGGCAATTTTGAGTATAAAATATCATTTATATATATATATATATATATATATATATATATATATATATATATATATATATATATATATTTAAATTAATGTTTTACAAAGTAATACTTGAAATGAAAGTCCAACGGAGGTAAAACAGTTCATAGAAAATAATGATGAGCTGAAAGAGATAAAGGCTTAGTAATGTTGATGCGTCTTGTAGTTAAGGAATGTTCATTTAGAAATTGTCAGTAGTTCAGCAAAATGTTTTGTGTGGAATGTCTTTGAAAAGATCAGTTAGTACTTTTGAGAACAGGGATGAGGAAAGAGGTCAGCCGCTCGACTGAAGTCAAGGGAAGGCAGATAACTCTATCCTATCGTCCTTCTGTCTGAGTGAGCTTTTGTCTCTCCGCTTATTTATGTCTGCTTTTTGGATCAAAAGCTAGCCGTTTCGAAATTCATCCTTGTATTTGAATCCGGGCTTGCCATTGGCTGGGAAATAAAATTCGCGAAGGCTCGCGAATTGGTAATATTTGATTAAATTTTATTTTTCAACCGAACATTTGCGCGAATTCACGTGCGTGGAATTAATTTTTATTCATTAGCTTTCTGGTCGGCATAGGGCCATGTCCGGTTCAGCTCACTTTTGTTCTGTCGGTATCTCCACAATCGTTCTCTAGATGTTCGTCCATTTTGATTGAAAATTCTAACGTTCTCCGATTACCACCAGATGTTATTGATAACATTCTTGTGATTAGTCCTTTCTTTTGTTTTTGTTGTTTCGATTTTTTTTTTTTTTTTTTGCATAATTATTTTACCGATGAAAATCTTGCTAAAAAAGCCGACTTCTCATCGATTTTCGACACGAAATATGAATTAAATGAAATCACGTATATTAGCACGTGTTTATGATTAATCAAATGCCGCCAAATAAGCAATTGAATCTTAATGAACTATTTCTTTTATACATAGGCAGATAAAGAGACGAAAAAAATATCAAGGAGAAAAAAATGTGCTACTCTCGCAGATTGTTAAGGATTTGAAAAACTCTTTATTTATTACTGACTCGGCCGACGCAAAAAAAAAAAAAGAATATCGGTCGACGCAAAAAAGAAAAGTTATTTCATAGTAGTTAGCCAAAACTTATCGCATGTCGCGATAGCTCAGTTGGTAGATCGGAGGACTGTAGAAATAAAATGAATGTTGTTATCCTTAGGTCGATGGTTCGAATCCGTCTCGCGAGAGTCTTTTTTTTTTAATTTAATACAAATCTCTCTTTTTTGCTGGAAGTGCTAATTATTTGAAACAGTAATATACAATATTAGTTAACTTACTCGACATCTTGCGATTGGTATAGCGTGCTAATAGACATAAAAGGCGTTGTTCTTAGATACGATTCGTCTGACTCTGATTCCGTCTCTCATGAGAATCTGTTTTTTTTAATTTAACATCGTGAAGCGGGTATCTTCTCTTATTCTGTTTGTAGTGATGGGTAGTAGTATACAGTAGCAGGTTGACGGAATTTGGCCTCGTGGGAAGATAGACCACTATTAATATATTTAAATTAATGTTTTACAAAGTAATACTTGAAATGAAAGTCCAACGGAGGTAAAACAGTTCATAGAAAATAATGATGAGCTGAAAGAGATAAAGGCTTAGTAATGTGGAAGCGTTTTGTAGTTAAGGAATGTTCATTTAGAAGTTTTCAGTAGTTCAGCAAAATGTTTTGTGTGGAATGTCTTTGAAAAGATCAGTTAGTACTTTTGAGAACAGGGAGGAGGAAAGAGGTCAGCATAATAGATGCTCGACTGAAGTCAAGGTGAGGCAGGTAACTCTATCCTATCGTCCTTCTGTCTGAGAGAGCTTTTGTCTCTCCGCTTTATATATCTGCTTTTGGATCAAAAGCTAGCCGTTTCGAATTTCATCCTTGTATTTGATTCCTGGCTTGCCATTGGCTGGGAAATAAAATTTGCGAAGGCTCGCGAAATGGTAATTTGATATTTGATTAATTTTTATTTTTCAACCGGAACATCTGTGCGTATTCATTTGCGAGGAAATGATTTTATTCATTAGCTTTCTGGTCGGCATAGAACCAACATCCGGTTCAGATCGCTTTTGCTCTGTAGGTATCACCACAATCGTTCTCAACATGTTCGTCCATTTTGATGGAAATTCTAACGTTCTCCGATTACCACCAGATGTTATTGATAACATTCTTGTGATTAGTCCTTTCTTTTGTTTTTGTTGTTTTGTTGTTGTTTTTTTTTTTTTTTTTTTGGGCATAATTATTTTTACTGATGAACATCTTGCTAAAAAAGCCGATTTCTCATCGATTTTCGACACGAAATATGAATTAAATGAAATCACGTATATTAGCACGTGTTTATGATTAATCAAATGCCGCCAAATAAGCAATTGAATCTTAATGAACTATTTCTTTTATACATAGGCAGATAAAGAGACGGAAAAAATATCAAGGAGAAAAAAATGTGCTACTCTCGCAGATTGTTAAGGATTTGAAAACTCTTTATTTATTACTGACTCGGTCGACGCAAAAAAAAAAAAAACCATCGGTCGACGCAAAAAAGAAAATTTATATATAATAGTACTTAGCTTGTTATTAACGCATCTCGCGATTGCTCAGTTGGAAGATCGGAGGTCTGTAGAAATAAAATGAATGTTGTTATCCTTAGGTCGATGGTTCGAATCCGTCTCGCGAGAGTCTTTTTTTTTTAATTTAATACAAATCTCTCTTTTTTGCTGGAAGTGCTTATTATTTGAAACAGTAATATACAATATTAGTTAACTTACTCGACATCTTGCGATTGGTATAGCGTGCTAATAGACATAAAAGGCGTTGTTCTTAGATACGATTCGTCTGACTCTGATTCCGTCTCTCATGAGAATCTGTTTTTTTTTATTTAACATCGTGAAGCGGGTATCTTCTCTTATTCTGTTTGTAGTGAGGGGTAGTAGTATACAGTAGCAGGTTGACGGAATTTGGCCTCGTGGGAAGATAGACCACTATTAATATATTTAAATTAATGTTTTACAAAGTAATACTTGAAATGAAAGTCCAACGGAGGTAAAACAGTTCGTAGAAAATAATGATGAGCTGAAAGAGATAAAGGCTTAGTAATGTGGAAGCGTTTTGTAGTTAAGGGATGTTCATTTAGAAGTTGTCAGTAGTTCAGCAAAATGTTTTGTGTGGAATGTCTTTGAAAAGATCAGTTAGTACTTTTGAGAACAGGGAGGAGGAAAGAGGTCAGCATAATAGATGCTCGACTGAAGTCAAGGTGAGGCAGGTAACTCTATCCTATCGTCCTTCTGTCTGAGAGAGCTTTTGTCTCTCCGCTTTATATATCTGCTTTTTGGATCAAAAGCTAGCCGTTTCGAATTTCATCCTTGTATATGATTCCTGGCTTGCCATTGGCTGGGAAATAAAATTCGCGAAGGCTCGCGAAATGGTAATTTGATATTTGATTAATTTTTATTTTTCAACCGGAACATCTGTGCGTATTCATTTGCGAGGAAATGATTTTATTCATTAGCTTTCTTGTCGGCATAGAACCAACATCCGGTTCAGATCGCTTTTGCTCTGTAGGTATCACCACAATCGTTCTCAAGATGTTCGTCCATTTTGATGGAAATTCTAACGTTCTCCGATTACCACCAGATGTTATTGATAACATTCTTGAGATTAGTCCTTTCTTTTGATTTTGTTTTTTTGTTGTTTTTTTTTTGTTTTTTTTTGTTCTTTTTTGGCTTAATTATTTTTACCGATGAAAATCTTGCTAAAATAGCCGACTTCTCATCGATTTTCGACACGAAATAAGAATTAAATGAAATCACGTATATTAGCACGTGTTTATGATTAATCAAATGCCGCCAAATAAGCAATTGAATCTTAATGAACTATTTCTTTTATACATAGGCAGATAAAGAGACGGAAAAAATATCAAGGAGAAAAAAATGTGCTACTCTCGCAGATTGTTAAGGATTTGAAAACTCTTTATTTATTACTGACTCGGTCGACGCAAAAAAAAAAAAAAAAGCATCGGTCGACGCAAAAAAGAAAATTTATATATAATAGTACTTAGCATGTTATCAACGCATCTCGCGATAGCTCAGTTGGTAGATCGGAGGACTGTAGAAATAAAATGAATGTTGTTATCCTTAGGTCGATGGTTCGAATCCGTCTCGCGAGAGTCTTTTTTTTTTAATTTAATACAAATCTCTCTTTTTTGCTGGAAGTGCTAATTATTTGAAACAGTAATATACAATATTAGTTAACTTACTCGACATCTTGCGATTGGTATAGCGTGCTAATAGACATAAAAGGCGTTGTTCTTAGATACGATTCGTCTGACTCTGATTCCGTCTCTCATGAGAATCTGTTTTTTTTAATTTAACATCGTGAAGCGGGTATCTTCTCTTATTCTGTTTGTAGTGATGGGTAGTAGTATACAGTAGCAGGTTGACGGAATTTGGCCTCGTGGGAAGATAGTCCACTATTAATATATTTAAATTAATGTTTTACAAAGTAATACTTGAAATGAAAGTCCAACGGAGGTAAAACAGTTCATAGAAAATAATGATGAGCTGAAAGAGATAAAGGCTTAGTAATGTGGAAGCGTTTTGTAGTTAAGGAATGTTCATTTAGAAGTTTTCAGTAGTTCAGCAAAATGTTTTGTGTGGAATGTCTTTGAAAAGATCAGTTAGTACTTTTGAGAACAGGGAGGAGGAAAGAGGTCAGCATAATAGATGCTCGACTGAAGTCAAGGTGAGGCAGGTAACTCTATCCTATCGTCCTTCTGTCTGAGAGAGCTTTTGTCTCTCCGCTTTATATATCTGCTTTTTGGATCAAAAGCTAGCCGTTTCGAATTTCATCCTTGTATTTGATTCCTGGCTTGCCATTGGCTGGGAAATAAAATTTGCGAAGGCTCGCGAAATGGTAATTTGATATTTGATTAATTTTTATTTTTCAACCGGAACATCTGTGCGTATTCATTTGCGAGGAAATGATTTTATTCATTAGCTTTCTGGTCGGCATAGAACCAACATCCGGTTCAGATCGCTTTTGCTCTGTAGGTATCACCACAATCGTTCTCAACATGTTCGTCCATTTTGATGGAAATTCTAACGTTCTCCGATTACCACCAGATGTTATTGATAACATTCTTGTGATTAGTCCTTTCTTTTGTTTTTGTTGTTTTGTTGTTGTTTTTTTTTTTTTTTTTTGGGCATAATTATTTTTACTGATGAACATCTTGCTAAAAAAGCCGATTTCTCATCGATTTTCGACACGAAATATGAATTAAATGAAAACACGTATATTAGCACGTGTTTATGATTAATCAAATGCCGCCAAATAAGCAATTGAATCTTAATGAACTATTTCTTTTATACATAGGCAGATAAAGAGACGGAAAAAATATCAAGGAGAAAAAAATGTGCTACTCTCGCAGATTGTTAAGGATTTGAAAACTCTTTATTTATTACTGACTCGGTCGACGCAAAAAAAAAAAAACCATCGGTCGACGCAAAAAAGAAAATTTATATATAATAGTACTTAGCTTGTTATTAACGCATCTCGCGATTGCTCAGTTGGAAGATCGGAGGTCTGTAGAAATAAAATGAATGTTGTTATCCTTAGGTCGATGGTTCGAATCCGTCTCGCGAGAGTCTTTTTTTTTTTAATTTAATACAAATCTCTCTTTTTTGCTGGAAGTGCTTATTATTTGAAACAGTAATATACAATATTAGTTAACTTACTCGACATCTTGCGATTGGTATAGCGTGCTAATAGACATAAAAGGCGTTGTTCTTAGATACGATTCGTCTGACTCTGATTCCGTCTCTCATGAGAATCTGTTTTTTTTTATTTAACATCGTGAAGCGGGTATCTTCTCTTATTCTGTTTGTAGTGAGGGGTAGTAGTATACAGTAGCAGGTTGACGGAATTTGGCCTCGTGGGAAGATAGACCACTATTAATATATTTAAATTAATGTTTTACAAAGTAATACTTGAAATGAAAGTCCAACGGAGGTAAAACAGTTCGTAGAAAATAATGATGAGCTGAAAGAGATAAAGGCTTAGTAATGTGGAAGCGTTTTGTAGTTAAGGGATGTTCATTTAGAAGTTGTCAGTAGTTCAGCAAAATGTTTTGTGTGGAATGTCTTTGAAAAGATCAGTTAGTACTTTTGAGAACAGGGAGGAGGAAAGAGGTCAGCATAATAGATGCTCGACTGAAGTCAAGGTGAGGCAGGTAACTCTATCCTATCGTCCTTCTGTCTGAGAGAGCTTTTGTCTCTCCGCTTTATATATCTGCTTTTTGGATCAAAAGCTAGCCGTTTCGAATTTCATCCTTGTATATGATTCCTGGCTTGCCATTGGCTGGGAAATAAAATTCGCGAAGGCTCGCGAAATGGTAATTTGATATTTGATTAATTTTTATTTTTCAACCGGAACATCTGTGCGTATTCATTTGCGAGGAAATGATTTTATTCATTAGCTTTCTTGTCGGCATAGAACCAACATCCGGTTCAGATCGCTTTTGCTCTGTAGGTATCACCACAATCGTTCTCAAGATGTTCGTCCATTTTGATGGAAATTCTAACGTTCTCCGATTACCACCAGATGTTATTGATAACATTCTTGAGATTAGTCCTTTCTTTTGATTTTGTTTTTTTGTTGTTTTTTTTTTGTTTTTTTTTGTTCTTTTTTGGCTTAATTATTTTTACCGATGAAAATCTTGCTAAAATAGCCGACTTCTCATCGATTTTCGACACGAAATAAGAATTAAATGAAATCACGTATATTAGCACGTGTTTATGATTAATCAAATGCCGCCAAATAAGCAATTGAATCTTAATGAACTATTTCTTTTATACATAGGCAGATAAAGAGACGGAAAAAATATCAAGGAGAAAAAAATGTGCTACTCTCGCAGATTGTTAAGGATTTGAAAACTCTTTATTTATTACTGACTCGGTCGACGCAAAAAAAAAAAAAAAAGCATCGGTCGACGCAAAAAAGAAAATTTATATATAATAGTACTTAGCATGTTATCAACGCATCTCGCGATAGCTCAGTTGGTAGATCGGAGGACTGTAGAAATAAAATGAATGTTGTTATCCTTAGGTCGATGGTTCGAATCCGTCTCGCGAGAGTCTTTTTTTTTTTAATTTAATACAAATCTCTCTTTTTTGCTGGAAGTGCTAATTATTTGAAACAGTAATATACAATATTAGTTAACTTACTCGACATCTTGCGATTGGTATAGCGTGCTAATAGACATAAAAGGCGTTGTTCTTAGATACGATTCGTCTGACTCTGATTCCGTCTCTCATGAGAATCTGTTTTTTTTAATTTAACATCGTGAAGCGGGTATCTTCTCTTATTCTGTTTGTAGTGATGGGTAGTAGTATACAGTAGCAGGTTGACGGAATTTGGCCTCGTGGGAAGATAGACCACTATTAATATATTTAAATTAATGTTTTACAAAGTAATACTTGAAATGAAAGTCCAACGGAGGTAAAACAGTTCATAGAAAATAATGATGAGCTGAAAGAGATAAAGGCTTAGTAATGTGGAAGCGTTTTGTAGTTAAGGAATGTTCATTTAGAAGTTTTCAGTAGTTCAGCAAAATGTTTTGTGTGGAATGTCTTTGAAAAGATCAGTTAGTACTTTTGAGAACAGGGAGGAGGAAAGAGGTCAGCATAATAGATGCTCGACTGAAGTCAAGGTGAGGCAGGTAACTCTATCCTATCGTCCTTCTGTCTGAGAGAGCTTTTGTCTCTCCGCTTTATATATCTGCTTTTTGGATCAAAAGCTAGCCGTTTCGAATTTCATCCTTGTATTTGATTCCTGGCTTGCCATTGGCTGGGAAATAAAATTTGCGAAGGCTCGCGAAATGGTAATTTGATATTTGATTAATTTTTATTTTTCAACCGGAACATCTGTGCGTATTCATTTGCGAGGAAATGATTTTATTCATTAGCTTTCTGGTCGGCATAGAACCAACATCCGGTTCAGATCGCTTTTGCTCTGTAGGTATCACCACAATCGTTCTCAACATGTTCGTCCATTTTGATGGAAATTCTAACGTTCTCCGATTACCACCAGATGTTATTGATAACATTCTTGTGATTAGTCCTTTCTTTTGTTTTTGTTGTTTTGTTGTTGTTTTTTTTTGTTTTTTTTTTTGTTTTTTTTTGGCTTAATTATTTTTACCGATGAAAATCTTGCTGAAATAGCCGACTTCTCATCGATTTTCGACACGAAATATGAATTAAATGAAATCACGTATATTAGCACGTGTTTATGATTAATCAAATGCCGCCAAATAAGCAATTGAATCTTAATGAACTATTTCTTTTATACATAGGCAGATAAAGAGACGGAAAAAATATCAAGGAGAAAAAAATGTGCTACTCTCGCAGATTGTTACGGATTTGAAAACTCTTTATTTATTACTGACTCAGTCAACGCAAAAAAAAAAAGCATCGGTCGACGCAAAAAAGAAAATTCATATATAATAGTACTTAGCATGTTATCAACGCATCTCGCGATAGCTCAGTTGGTAGATCGGAGGACTGTAGAAATAAAATGAATGTTGTTATCCTTAGGTCGATGGTTCGAATCCGTCTCGCGAGAGTCTTTTTTTTTAAATTTAATACAAATCTCTCTTTTTTGCTGGAAGTGCTAATTATTTGAAACAGTAATATACAATATTAGTTAACTTACTCGACATCTTGCGAATGGTATAGCGTGCTAATAGACATAAAAGGCGTTGTTCTTAGATACGATTCGTCTGACTCTGATTCCGTCTCTCATGAGAATCTGTTTTTTTTAATTTAACATCGTGAAGCGGGTATCTTCTCTTATTCTGTTTGTAGTGATGGGTAGTAGTATACAGTAGCAGGTTGACGGAATTTGGCCTCGTGGGAAGATAGTCCACTATTAATAT
Source organism: Ascarosepion bandense (assembly GCA_037127315.1). Classification (NCBI taxonomy): domain Eukaryota; kingdom Metazoa; phylum Mollusca; class Cephalopoda; order Sepiida; family Sepiidae; genus Ascarosepion; species Ascarosepion bandense. The sequence goes on along the minus strand of JBBBDQ010002273.1, from coordinate 1,734,822 downwards.
ATTTAAATTAATGTTTTACAAAGTAATACTTGAAATGAAAGTCCAACGGAGGTAAAACAGTTCATAGAAAATAATGATGAGCTGAAAGAGATAAAGGCTTAGTTATGTGGAAGAGTTTTGTAGTTAAGGAATGTTCATTTAGAAGTTGTCAGTAGTTCAGCAAAATGTTTTGTGTGGAATGTCTTTGAAAAGATCAGTTAGTACTTTTGAGAACAGGGAGGAGGAAAGAGGTCAGCATAATTGATGCTCGACTGAAGTCAAGGTGAGGCAGGTAACTCTATCCTATCGTCCTTCTGTCTGAGAGAGCTTTTGTCTCTCCGCTTTATATATCTGCTTTTTGGATCAAAAGCTAGCCGTTTCGAATTTCATCCTTGTATTTGATTCCTGGCTTGCCATTGGCTGGGAAATAAAATTCGCGAAGACTCGCAAAACGGTAATTTGATATTTGATTAATTTTTATTTTTGAACCGGAACATCTGTGCGTATTCATTTGCGAGGAAATGATTTTATTCATTAGCTTTCTGGTCGGCATAGAACCAACATCCGGTTCAGATCGCTTTTGCTCTGTAGGTATCACCACAATCGTTCTCAAGATGTTCGTCCATTTTGATGGAAATTCTAACGTTCTCCGATAACCACCAGATGTTATTGATAACATTCTTGAGATTAGTCCTTTCTTTTGATTTTGTTGTTTTGTTGGTTTTTTTTTTTTTGGTTTTTTTTGTTATTTTTGGCATAATATTTTTACCGATGAAAATCTTGCTAAAAAAGCCGACTTCTCATCGATTTTCGACACGAAATATGAATTGAATGAAATCACGTATATTAGCACGTGTTTATGATTAATCAAATGCCGCCAAATAAGCAATTGAATCTTAATGAACTATTTCTTTTATACAAAGGCAGATAAAGAGACGGAAAAAATATCAAGGAGAAAAAATGTGCTACTCTCGCAGATTGTTAAGGATTTGAAAACTCTTTATTTATTACTGACTCAGTCAACGCAAAAAAAAAAAAGCATCGGTCGACGCAAAAAAGAAAATTCATATATAATAGTACTTAGCATGTTATCAACGCATCTCGCGATAGCTCAGTTGGTAGATCGGAGGACTGTAGAAATAAAATGAATGTTGTTATCCTTAGGTCGATGGTTCGAATCCGTCTCGCGAGAGTCTTTTTTTTTTAATTTAATACAAATCTCTCTTTTTTGCTGGAAGTGCTAATTATTTGAAACAGTAATATACAATATTAGTTAACTTACTCGACATCTTGCGAATGGTATAGCGTGCTAATAGACATAAAAGGCGTTGTTCTTAGATACGATTCGTCTGACTCTGATTCCGTCTCTCATGAGAATCTGTTTTTTTTAATTTAACATCGTGAAGCGGGTATCTTCTCTTATTCTGTTTGTAGTGATGGGTAGTAGTATACAGTAGCAGGTTGACGGAATTTGGCCTCGTGGGAAGATAGTCCACTATTAATATATTTAAATTAATGTTTTACAAAGTAATACTTGAAATGAAAGTCCAACGGAGGTAAAACAGTTCATAGAAAATAATGATGAGCTGAAAGAGATAAAGGCTTAGTTATGTGGAAGAGTTTTGTAGTTAAGGAATGTTCATTTAGAAGTTGTCAGTAGTTCAGCAAAATGTTTTGTGTGGAATGTCTTTGAAAAGATCAGTTAGTACTTTTGAGAACAGGGAGGAGGAAAGAGGTCAGCATAATTGATGCTCGACTGAAGTCAAGGTGAGGCAGGTAACTCTATCCTATCGTCCTTCTGTCTGAGAGAGCTTTTGTCTCTCCGCTTTATATATCTGCTTTTTGGATCAAAAGCTAGCCGTTTCGAATTTCATCCTTGTATTTGATTCCTGGCTTGCCATTGGCTGGGAAATAAAATTCGCGAAGACTCGCAAAACGGTAATTTGATATTTGATTAATTTTTATTTTTGAACCGGAACATCTGTGCGTATTCATTTGCGAGGAAATGATTTTATTCATTAGCTTTCTGGTCGGCATAGAACCAACATCCGGTTCAGATCGCTTTTGCTCTGTAGGTATCACCACAATCGTTCTCAAGATGTTCGTCCATTTTGATGGAAATTCTAACGTTCTCCGATAACCACCAGATGTTATTGATAACATTCTTGAGATTAGTCCTTTCTTTTGATTTTGTTGTTTTGTTGGTTTTTTTTTTTTTTGGTTTTTTTTGTTATTTTTGGCATAATATTTTTACCGATGAAAATCTTGCTAAAAAAGCCGACTTCTCATCGATTTTCGACACGAAATATGAATTGAATGAAATCACGTATATTAGCACGTGTTTATGATTAATCAAATGCCGCCAAATAAGCAATTGAATCTTAATGAACTATTTCTTTTATACAAAGGCAGATAAAGAGACGGAAAAAATATCAAGGAGAAAAAATGTGCTACTCTCGCAGATTGTTAAGGATTTGAAAACTCTTTATTTATTACTGACTCAGTCAACGCAAAAAAAAAAAAGCATCGGTCGACGCAAAAAAGAAAATTCATATATAATAGTACTTAGCATGTTATCAACGCATCTCGCGATAGCTCAGTTGGTAGATCGGAGGACTGTAGAAATAAAATGAATGTTGTTATCCTTAGGTCGATGGTTCGAATCCGTCTCGCGAGAGTCTTTTTTTTTAATTTAATACAAATCTCTCTTTTTTGCTGGAAGTGCTAATTATTTGAAACAGTAATATACAATATTAGTTAACTTACTCGACATCTTGCGAATGGTATAGCGTGCTAATAGACATAAAAGGCGTTGTTCTTAGATACGATTCGTCTGACTCTGATTCCGTCTCTCATGAGAATCTGTTTTTTTTAATTTAACATCGTGAAGCGGGTATCTTCTCTTATTCTGTTTGTAGTGATGGGTAGTAGTATACAGTAGCAGGTTGACGGAATTTGGCCTCGTGGGAAGATAGTCCACTATTAATATATTTAAATTAATGTTTTACAAAGTAATACTTGAAATGAAAGTCCAACGGAGGTAAAACAGTTCATAGAAAATAATGATGAGCTGAAAGAGATAAAGGCTTAGTTATGTGGAAGAGTTTTGTAGTTAAGGAATGTTCATTTAGAAGTTGTCAGTAGTTCAGCAAAATGTTTTGTGTGGAATGTCTTTGAAAAGATCAGTTAGTACTTTTGAGAACAGGGAGGAGGAAAGAGGTCAGCATAATTGATGCTCGACTGAAGTCAAGGTGAGGCAGGTAACTCTATCCTATCGTCCTTCTGTCTGAGAGAGCTTTTGTCTCTCCGCTTTATATATCTGCTTTTTGGATCAAAAGCTAGCCGTTTCGAATTTCATCCTTGTATTTGATTCCTGGCTTGCCATTGGCTGGGAAATAAAATTCGCGAAGACTCGCAAAACGGTAATTTGATATTTGATTAATTTTTATTTTTGAACCGGAACATCTGTGCGTATTCATTTGCGAGGAAATGATTTTATTCATTAGCTTTCTGGTCGGCATAGAACCAACATCCGGTTCAGATCGCTTTTGCTCTGTAGGTATCACCACAATCGTTCTCAAGATGTTCGTCCATTTTGATGGAAATTCTAACGTTCTCCGATAACCACCAGATGTTATTGATAACATTCTTGAGATTAGTCCTTTCTTTTGATTTTGTTGTTTTGTTGGTTTTTTTTTTTTTGGTTTTTTTTGTTATCTTTGGCATAATATTTTTACCGATGAAAATCTTGCTAAAAAAGCCGACTTCTCATCGATTTTCGACACGAAATATGAATTGAATGAAATCACGTATATTAGCACGTGTTTATGATTAATCAAATGCCGCCAAATAAGCAATTGAATCTTAATGAACTATTTCTTTTATACAAAGGCAGATAAAGAGACGGAAAAAATATCAAGGAGAAAAAAATGTGCTACTCTCGCAGATTGTTAAGGATTTGAAAACTCTTTATTTATTACTGACTCGGTCGACGCAAAAAAAATAAAAGCATCGGTCGACGCAAAAAAAGAAAATTTATATATAATAGCACTTAGCGTGTTATTAACGCATCTCACGATAGCTCAGTTGGTAGAGCGGAGGACTGTAGAAATAAAATGAATACTGTTATCCTTAGATCGATGGTTCGAATCCGTCTTGCGAGAGACTTTTTTTAAAATTTAATACAAATCTCTCTTTTTTGCTGAAAGTGCTTATTATTTGAAACAGTAATATACGATAATAGTTACATTACTCAACATCTTGCGATTGGTATAGCGTGCTAATAGACATAAAAGGCTTTTTTCTTAGATACGAATCGTCTGATTCCGTCTCTCATGAGAATCTGTTGTTTTTTTTTCAATTTAATTAATACCATTTTCTTTTCCAAATTGATCATCGTTTTAATGGAAATATTTAAATATTAATTTTAAACACGCGATATTTTTACGGTTTTCCTATTTTTTAATATTCTGAAGAATTTTACTTTTTCATGTAATGACTGAAACTCACGGCAAGTTCTACGATGATAATAAATAAAAAATATCCGTAGAAATTCAAGTTAAGAATTTGAGCTTACCAACTTTAAAGAAATTTCGCCATATCAATCCGAAATAAGAATTCTTCGATATGGCGTGACACTAAATGGCTAGCAAACTTGTTTCGCTAGATATATTACAACTGAATAGTAGGTTTGATCCTCACTAAGTGCATTCAGCTTTTGTGCTAGGAGACCTAAGCTACGCTTTTAAACATTTCCGACATTTTTGCCTCAGCTACAGTTAAAAACCACCTCTACATGTTGTTACTGTCAACAAACTATTTTTTTCCCAGCAAGATCAATTGCAAATAAGTATTGAGTTCAATCCTCACCGGGTGCCCCATACTTTCGACTTTATTCCACATCTAAGTTACGCTAAGAAAAGCAGTATAAATATGAATGTTATTCGTTGTTTTTAGAAGTGGGTACAAATGAAAAGAAATGAAGTTGACAGTCAGTCAGTCAGTCAGTCAGTCAGTTAAGTGCCATGCGTGATACACGCTTGTGTGATCATGTCTCAAAAGAGACATGTGCCATTGCTTTCTGCAGTAGATTTGTTGCCGTCCAAGTCAATAGAACCCAGTCTGTACTATTATTTAATCCATAACTGGAGGGGAGAGACAGAGTAATACCTTTCCCAATGGTATTCGTGAATGCAATGAATTCAACTGCAATTCATTGCATTCAACTCTCGTCTCCCTGATTTGTCTTTCTTAACCGATATCCACTGCACCACAACACACAGAAGTTGACAGAATTGAAATAATTAATACTTGTGTAATCAGATTCATTTAACATTAAATTTCTATTTTTTTCAAACTAATGCGTCACAAATGTATACATAATTGTTGCAAGATTTTTAAAACTGAGAATCAAGTTTTGTCTACAAATGTGTCGATCGCTTTAAAAATGGTCGAAAAATTAAAAGATTAAAAAAAATTGAAAAAATTTAGATTCCAATAAATATAATTTCTGTTTGAAATATACCCGAGTATTTTGCTCACTGGAAATAGTAAATTAATCATTTAGCTTACAATTAAAACTAAAATAAAAGTTTCAAATTTTTTTTTTTTTTTAATTCATTTTTGAAAGTCAGTTATCGAAAATGGGTGGTGAGTTGTCAGCGTTGGGAGAACTGAGAAGGCAGGAGCAAGCATAATTATAATATGATAGTTCGTAGGCAAGTTCCTCGGCGTTTTGTGATAACTCAGTTGGTAGAGCGCAGGACTGTAGATGTAAAAAAGTAATTGTTATCCTTAAGTCTATGGTCCGAAGCTGTCTCGCGAGAAGACTTACTTAAACGTTTTTCTATTTTCACCTAAATTACTCATTTATTTTAAATAATGATATGTTTATAGTTTATAGAGAAACTACTCGACATCTCCCAAGTTCCAGACGAAAGTAATAGTTATCTTTTTCTCTTTTTAAATACCGTCATTTCTTCAATAATCCCTGTACTCAGTCTTTTCTCCCATGTTAACGCCCTGATTGCTGGTGGCATGCCCGCTTTGATTGGTGTGAAATGATTTTTATAAAGTGCAATATCGTAAATTTTAATTCTTGAAGTTTTTTTATGGTTAAGATTTGGCTTGAAAATTGTAACGACGCAAAGTTCTTGCTCTGATACAAGTAATATAAGTTGTAATAAAATAAAATCCCTGTAATGATGGCTTGGAGAATCTGATACTCACTGGTCAGATAGAAGGACAGAGAGACAGGGGGAAGCAATGCGTAACGTACTTGATGGGCTTTAGCAAGCGTGTGGTAGAGAGGGGTTTCGGTGGAGTAACAGGAAAACCACAAGTGTAGAGGAGTAGAGAGATATAGAAGGCCATGATCACCTACTTCTTCTAAGAGTTGTGTCTCACGACACAGAAGGAAAAGAAGAAGAAGAAGAAGAAGAAGAAGAAGAAGAAGAAATTACATTTAAAACAAAAAAACAGGAAAATGTAATGGCGATTTTCTAAGCGTAGAAACTAGACCGAAAAAAAGTGGCACCCAGTGATGATCGAACTCAAATATAATGATTTTAGTGAGACGAGCTTGCTGAACATCACACCACCTCGAGGTGCCGTAGGAGCGAGTAATGTTGATAGAACAACGGTAAAAAATAATCCATAATTTTTCTTTAAAAGTGAAGAAAATAAAAAATTGAATCTCGCGAGACGGATTCGAACCATCGACCTAAGGATGACAACCGAATTTACTTTCTACAGTCCTCCGCTCTGCCAACTGAGCTATCGCGAGAAAGCTATGCCTGTCCTCTTTCATTTTATAGTTTCGTATGTTTAACTATAGTTATTTTTACAACAGCCAACTGTCCTGATGGAAGTAATTTGTTTAAATAATAATCGATTTAATGAAAAAATCTCTTGTTTTTATGGGCACAAACATTCGTATTTTCCCATAACTCAAAAATGTTTATTTTCCATGCTTGGCTGTTTCTTCTGCCTTAGATTTGGTTTCATCGTCACAAACCTTGAGGTAAAATGATTTTTTTTCTATCATTATTTTACAACAGCTTACCACACGGTATTTAATCATAGACATTAGATGTTAGCTGTCCTGAGATGAGGTAGTATTTACAGTATTTACATTATTCGGATTATTACGAAGTTTTGACCATTGTACGCCACGGACTTCTTGAATTTCGATCCAAAACCCTTTATTACAATCACTGGGGTGTATCATTCTCATTCCTTGCGTAGTAATGCTACGATTGAGTTATCTCCCTTTAACCCTGTAAGTTCGCCACTGCTGTAGCCTGGTATTGAACTCACAACTGTTTGGGTCAAGTAACAGGAACTAACCAACGTCTATATCCACTGGGCCATGGTGAACAAGTAACTTGCATTGTTAGACGGAGATAACTCATGACTTCCAAAAGAGACATTGTTAAGCACGGATTGAGAATGATATACTCCAGTGATTGTAATAAAGTGTTCGGTTCGACATTCCTAGCACCTGAAGAAGGCTAGACATTACAATGGCCGAAACGTCGTATGAATGGCAACAAAGATGAGGACAATAGTCCAAATTATGTAAATACTGCAGATTTTGCTGTTTATGTATTTGTCTAAAATGATAGAAACCTGTTTCCCTCGGACCATTTCTTTCGCTGAAATATATAAAATATTTAAATTCTACGTAATATTCTGAAGAATTCTGTATGTCCTGGTTATGACGATAGACTGCATCTGGCAGCAAGGCCTCTGATTGGAAAGTTTAGAAGATCGTGTAACCAACTCTTACTTGCTGTTGCTCCCAGTTTCAGCCTGATCTGAGAGATGTGACACAAGGTCTTTTTCAACGTGGGGAACCTGAGCGCCTACGCCCAGGTACTGGTCAAAACATTACCTATCCACCGCGCTGGATAGGTTCAAAACCGGTTTAAACAGGTATTAAACAGGTCTTATTCGATCTTAATTTAGTGTCCCCACCCCGAAGACCGAGGACGACACCCCTCTGTTCCAACATATTCTCTTTCTCTTCCAGCGTACTCTGTCTCTCTCCCTGTTGCAACGTACCCCGTTTCTCTCTATTCCAACCCAAAGTAATCCCTCTCTCTTCCCCAACATACTCTCTTCTCTTTCGCTCATTGCCACTCTATTTATTCCAACAGATTCGGTCTGACCAAGAAGAAGAATACCAGTTTGTATTTGTATTCAAGAAAGTAAAACTTTCTGAAACATCGTGTAGCGGGTATCTTCTCTTATTCTGTTTGTAGTGAGGGGTACTAGTATACAGTAGCAGGTGGACGGAATTTGGCCTTATGGGAAGATAGCCCACTATAATTCATAAAATTATTATAGAATCAAGAAAGGCAATTTTGAGTATAAAATAACATTTATATATATATATATATATATATATATATATATATATATATATTTAAATTAATGTTTTATGAAGTACTACTTGAAATGAAAGTCCAACGGAGGTAAAACAGTTCATAGAAAATAATGATGAGCTGAAAGAGATAAAGGCTTAGTAATGTTGATACGTCTTGTAGTTAAGGTATGTTCATTTAGAAGTTGTCAGTAGTTCAGCAAAATGTTTTGTGTGGAATGTCTTTGAAAAGATCAGTTAGTACTTTTGAGAACAGGGAGGAGGAAAGAGGTCAGCAGCTCGACTTAAGTCAAGAGAAGACAGGTAACTCTATCCTATCGTCCTTCTGTCTGGGTGAGCTTTTGTCTCTCCGCTTTTTTATGTCGGCTTTTTGGATCAAAAGCTAGCCGTTTCGAAATTCATCCTTGTATTTGATTCCGGGCTTGACATTGGCTGGGAAATAAAATTCGCGAAGGCTCGCGAATTGGTAATATTTGATTAATTTTTATTTTTCAACCTAACATTGGCGCGAATTCACGTGCGCGGAAATAATTTTTATTCATTAGCTTTCTGGTCGGCATAGGGCCATGTCCGGTTCAGCTCACTTTTGCTCTGTCGGTATCACCACAATCGTTCTCAAGATGTTCGTCCATTTTGATTGAAAATTCTAACGTTCTCCGATTACCACCAGATGTTATTGATAACATTCTTGTGATTAGTCCTTCCTTGTGTTTTTGTTATTTTTTTAGTTTTTTTTTTTTGGCATAATTATTTTTACCGATGAAAATCTTGCTAAAAAAGCCGACTTCTCATCGATTTTCGACACGAAATATGAATTAAATGAAATCACGTATATTAGCACGTGTTTATGATTAATCAAATGCCACGAAATAACCAACTGATTCTTAATGAACTATTTCTTTTATACATAGGCAGATAAAGAGACGGAAAAAATAGCAAGGAGAAAAAAATGTGCTACTCTCGCAGATTGTTAAGGATTTGAAAACTCTTTATTTATTACTGACTCGGTCGACGCAAAAAAAAAAACCATCGGTCGACGCAAAAAAGAAAATTTATATATAATAGTACTTAGCGAGTTATTAACGCATCTCGCGATAGCTCAGTTGGTAGAGCGGAGGACTGTAGAAATAAAATGAATGTTGTTATCCTTAGGTCGATGGTTCGAATCCGTCTCGCGAGAGTCTTTTTTTTTAATTTAATACAAATCTCTCATTTTTGCTGGAAGTGCTAATTATTTGAAACAGTAATATACAATATTAGTTAATTTACTCGACATCTTGCGATTGGTATAGCGTGCTAATAGACATAAAAGGCGTTGTTCTTAGATACGATTCGTCTGACTCTGATTCCGTCTCTCATGAGAATCTGTTTTTTTTAATTTAACATCGTGAAGCGGGTATTTTCTTTTATTCTGTTTGTAGTGAGGGGTAGTAGTATACAGTAGCAGGTTGACGGAATTTGGCCTCGTGGGAAGATAGACCACTATTAATATATTTAAATTGATGTTTTACAAAGTAATACTTGAAATGAAAGTCCAACGGAGGTAAAACAGTTCATAGAAAATAATGATGAGCTGAAAGAGATAAAGGCTTAGTAATGTGGAAGCGTTTTGTAGTTAAGGAATGTTCATTTAGAAGTTGTCAGTAGTTCAGCAAAATGTTTTGTGTGGAATGTCTTTGAAAAGATCAGTTAGTACTTTTGAGAACAGGGAGGAGGAAAGAGGTCAGCATAATAGATGCTCGACTGAATCAAGGTGAGGCAGGTAACTCTATCCTATCGTCCTTCTGTCTGAGAGAGCTTTTGTCTCTCCGCTTTATATATCTGCTTTTTGCTTTTTTTTTTCAACCGGAACATCTGTGCGTATTCATTTGCGAGGAAATGATTTTATTCATTAACTTTCTGGTCGGCATAGAACCAACATCCGGTTCAGATCGCTTTTGCTCTGTAGGTATCACCACAATCGTTCTCAAGATGTTCGTCCATTTTGATGGAAATTCTAACGTTCTCCGATTACCACCAGATGTTATTGATAACATTCTTGTGATTAGTCCTTTCTTTTGATTTTGTTATTTTGTTGTTTTTTTTTTGTTTTTTTTTGGCATAATTATTTTTACCGATGAAAATCTTGCTAAAAAAGCCGACTTCTCATCGATTTTCGACACGAAATATGAATTAAATGAAATCACGTATATCAGCACGTGTTTATGATTAATCAAATGCCGCCAAATAAGCAATTGAATCTTAATGAACTATTTCTTTTATACAAAGGCAGATAAAGAGACGGAAAAAATATCAAGGAGAAAAAATGTGCTACTCTCGCAGATTGTTAAGGATTTGAAAACTCTTTATTTATTACTGACTCGGTCGACGCAAAAAAAATAAAAGCATCTGTCGACGCAAAAAAGAAAATTTATATATAATAGTACGTAGCGTGTTATTAACGCATCTCGCGATAGCTCAGTTGGTAGAGCGGAGCACTGTAGCAATAAAATAAATGCTGTTATCCTTAGGTCTATGGTTCGAACCCGTCTCGCGAGAGTCTTTTTTTAAAATTTAATACAAATCTCTCATTTTTGCTGAAAGTGCTTATTATTTGAAACATAATATACGATAATAGTTAGCTTACTCGACGTCTTGTGATTGGTATAGCGTGCTAATAGACATAAAAGGCGTTGATCTTAGATACGAATCGTCTGATTCCGTCTCTCATGAGAATCTGTTTTTTTTTTCAGTTTAATTAATACCATTTTCTTTTCCAAATTGATCATCGTTTTATAGAAATATTTAAATATTAATTTTAAACACGCGATATTTTTACGGTTTTCCTATTTTTTAATATTCTGAAGAATTTTACTTTTTCATGTAATGACTGAAACTCACGGCAAGTTCTACGATGATAATAAATAAAATATCCGTAGAAATTCAAGTTAAGTATTTGTGCTTACCAAATTTAAAGAAATTTCGCCATATCAATCCGAAATAAGAATTCTTCGATATGGCGTGACACTAAATGGCTAGCAAACTTGTTTCTCTAGATATATTACGACTGAATAGTAGGTTTGATCCTCACTAAGTGCATTCAGCTTTTGTGCTAGGAGTCCTAAGCTACGCTTTTAAACATTTACGACATTTAAATGAAGATTAAAAAAAAGATTAAAAAAAAATTGAAAAAATTTAGAATCCAATAAATATAATTTCTGTTTGAGATATACCCGAGTATTTTGCTCACTGGAAATAGTAAAGTTAATCATTTAGCTTACAATTAAAACTAAAATAAAAGTTTCAAATTTTTTTTTTTTTAAATTCATTTTTAAAAGTCAGTTATCGAAAATGGGTGGTGAGTTGTCAGCGTTGGGAGAACTGAGAAGGCAGGAGCAAGCATAATTATAATATGATAGTTCGTAGGCAAGTTCCTCGGCGTTTTGTGATAACTCAGTTGGTAGAGCGCAGGACTGTAGATGTAAAAAAGTAATTGTTATCCTTAAGTCGATGGTCCGAAGCTGTCTCGCGAGAAGACTTACTTAAACGTTTTTCTATTTTCACCTAAATTACTCATTTATTTTAAATAATGATATGTTTATAGTTTATAGAGAAACTACTCGACATCTCCCAAGTTCCAGACGAAAGTAATAGTTATCTTTTTCTCTTTTTAAATACCGTCATTTCTTCAATAATCCCTGTACTCAGTCTTTTCTCCCATGTTAACGCCCTGATTGCTGGTGGCATTCCCGCTTTGATTGGTGTGAAATGATTTTTATAAAGTGCAATATCGTAAATTTTAATTCTTGAAGTTTTTTTATGGTTAAGATTTGGTTTGAAAATTGTAACGACGCAAAGTTCTTGCTCTGATACAAGTAATATAAGTTGTAATAAAATAAAATCCCTGTAATGATGGCTTGGAGAATCTGATACTCACTGGTCAGATAGAAGGACAGAGAGACAGGGGGAAGCAATGCGTAACGTACTTGATGGGCTTTAGCAAGCGGGTGGTAGAGAGGGGTTTCGGTGGAGTAACAGGAAAACCACAAGTGTAGAGGAGTAGAGAGATATAGAAGGCCATGATCACCTACTTCTTCTAAGAGTTGTGTCTCACGACACAGAAGGAGAAGAAGAAGAGGAAGAAGAAGAAGAAGAAGAAGAAGAAATTACATTTAAAACAAAAAAACAGGCAAATGTAATGGCGATTTTCTAAGCGTAGAAACTAGACCGAAAGGAAGTGGCACCCAGTGATGATCGAACTCAAATATAATGATTTTAGTGAGACAAGCTTGCTGAACATCACACCACCTCGAGGTGCCGTAGGAGCGAGTAATGTTGATAGAACAATGGTAAAAAATAATTCATAATTTTTCTTTAAAAGTGAAGAAAATAAAAAATTGAATCTCGCGAGACGGACTCGAACCATCGACCTAAGGATGACAACCGAATTTACTTTCTACATTCCTCCGCTCTGCCAACTGAGCTATCGCGAGAAAGCTATGCCTGTCTTCTTTCATTTTAGAGTTTCGTATGTTTAACTATAGTTATTTTTACAACAGCCAACTGTCCTGATGGAAGTAATTTGTTTAAATAATAATCGATTTAATGAAAAAATCTCTTGTTTTTATGGGCACAAACATTCGTATTTTCCCATAACTCAAAATTTTTATTTTCCATGCTTGGCTGTTTCTTCTGCCTTAGATTTGGTTGCATCGTCACAAACCTTGAGGTAAAATGATTTTTTTTCTATCATTATTTTACAACAGCTTACCACACGGTATTTAATCATAGACATTAGATGTTAGCTGTCCTGAGATGAGGTAGTATTTACAGTATTCGGATTATTACGAAGTTTTGACCATTGTACGCCACGGACTTCTTGAATTTCGATCCAAAACCCTTTATTACAATCACTGGGGTGTATCATTCTCATTCCTTGTGTAGTAATGCTACGATTGAGTTATCTCCCTTTAACCCTGTAAGTTCGCCACTGCTGTAGCCTGGTATTGAACTCACAACTGTTTGGGTCAAGTAACAGGAACTAACCAACGTCTATATGCACTGGGCCATGGTGAACAAGTAACTTGCATTGTTAGAGGGAGATAACTCATGACTTCCAAAAGAGACATTGTTACGCAAGGATTGAGAATGATATACTCCAGTGATTGTAAAGTGTTCGGTTCGAAATTCCTTGCACCTGAAGAAGGCTAGACATTACAATGGCCGAAACGTCGTATGAATGGCAACAAAGATGAGGACAATAGTCCAAATTATGTAAATACTCCAGATTTTGCTGTTTATGTATTTGTCTAAAATGATAGAAACCTGTTTCCCTCGGACCATTTCTTTCGCTAAAATATATAAAATATTTAAATTCTACGTAATATTCTGAAGAATTCTGTATGTCCTGGTTATGACGATAGACTGCATCTGGCAGCAAGGCCTCTGATTTGAAAGTTTTGAAGATCGTGTAACGAACTCTTAATTGCTGTTGCTCCCAGTTTCAGCCTGATCTGAGAGATGTGACACAAGGTCTTGTTCAACGTGGGGAACCTGAGCGCCTACGCCCAGATACTGGTCAAAACATTAAATATCCACCGCGCTGGATAGGTTCAAAACCGGTTTAAACAGGTCTTAAACAGGTCTTATTCGATCTTAATTTCGTGTTCCCACCCAGAAGACCGAGGACGACACCCCTCTGCTCCAACATATTCTCTTTCTCTTCCAGCGTACTCAGTCTCTCTCCCTGTTGCAACGTACCCCGTTTCTCTCTATTCCAACCCAAAGTAATCCCTCTCTCTCTTCTCCAACATACTCTCTTCTCTTTCGCTCTTTGCCACTCTATTTATTCCAACAGACTCGGTCTCACCAAGAAGAAGAATACGAGTTTGTGTTTGTATTCAAGAAAGTAAAACTTTCTGAAACATCGTGTAGCGGGTATCTTCTCTTATTCTGTTTGTAGTGAGGGGTACTAGTATACAGAAGCAAGTTGACGGAATTTGGCCTTGTGGGAAGATAGCCAAGTATAATTCATGAAAAGATTATAGAATCAGGAAAGGCAATTTGGGTATAAAATAACACACACACACATATATATATATATATATATATATATATATATATATATATATATTCACTTAATGTTTTACAAAGTAATACTTGAAATGAAAGTCCAACGGAGGTAAAAGAGTTCATAGAAAATAATGATGAGCTGAAAGAGATAAAGGCTTAGTAATGTGGAAGCGTTTTGTAGTTAAGGAATGTTCATTTAGAAGTTTTCAGTAGTTCAGCAAAATGTTTTGTGTGGAATGTCTTTGAAAAGATCAGTTAGTACTTTTGAGAACAGGGAGGAGGAAAGAGGTCAGCATAATAGATGCTTGACTGAAGTCTAAGTGAAGCAGGTAACTCTATCCTATCGTCCTTCTGTCTGAGAGAGCTTTTATCTCTCAGCTTTTTATATCTGCTTTTTGGATCAAAAGCTTGCCGTTTCGAATTTCATCCTTGTATTTGATTCCTGGCTTGCCATTGGCTGGGAAATAAAATTCGCGAAGGCTCGCGAAATGGTAATTTGATATTTGATTAATTTTTATTTTTCAACCGGAACATCTGTGCGTATTCATTTGCGCGGAAATGATTTTATTCATTAGCTTTCTGGTTGGCATAGATCCAACATCCGGTTCAGCTCGCTTTTGCTCTGTCGGTATCACCACAATCGTTCTCAAGAAGTTCGTCCATTTTGATTGAAAATTCTAACGTTCTCCGATTACCACCAGATGTTATTGATAACATTATTGTCATTAGTCCTTCATTTTGTTTTTGTTGTTTTGATTTTTTGCTTTGTTTTGTTTTGTTTTGTTTTTTGGCATAATTATTTTTACCGATGAAAATCTTGCTAAAAAAGCCGACTTCTCATCCATTTTCGACACGAAATATCAATTCAATGAAATCACGTATATTAGCACGTGTTTATGATTAATCAAATGCCGCCAAATAAGCAATTGAATCTTAATGAACTATTTCTTTTATACATAGGCAGATAAAGAGACGGAAAAAATATCAAGGAGAAAAAAATGTGCTACTCTCGCAGATTGTTAAGGATTTGAAAACCTCTTTATTTATTACTGACTCAGGCGACGCAAAGAAAAAAAGAACATCGGTCGACGCAAAAAAGAAAATTTATATATAATAGTACTTAGGGAGAAATTATCGCGTCTCTGCATAGCTCGGTTGGTAGAACGGAGGACTGTAGAAATAAAATAAATGCTTTTATCCTTAGGTCGATGTTTCGAATCCGTCACGCGAGAGTCTTTTTTTTTTGTTTTTAATTTAAGACAAATCTCTCTTTTTTGCCGAAAGTGCTAATTATTTGAAACAGTAATATACAATATTAGTTACCTTACTCGACATCTTGTGATTGGTATAGCGTGCTAATAGACATAAAAGGCGTTGTTCTTAGATACGAATCGTCTGATTCCCTCTCTCATGAGAATCTATTCTTTTTAAATTTAATTAATACCATTTTCTTTTCCAAATTGATCATCATTTTACAGAAATATTTAAATATTAATTTTAAACACGCTATATTTTGACGGTTTTCCTATTTTTTAATATTCTGAAAAATTTTACTTTTTCATGTAATGACTGAAGCTCACGGTAAGTTCTACGATGATAATAAATAAAATATCCGTAGAAATTCAAGTTAAGTATTTGAGCTTAACAACTTTAAAGAAATTTCGACATATCAATCCGAAATAAGAATTCTTCGATAAGGCGTGACACTAAATGGCTAGCAAACTTGTTTCGCTAGATACGACTGAATAGTAGGTTTGATCCTCACTAAGTGCATTCGGCTTTTGTGCTAGGAGACCTAAGCTACGCTTTGAAACATTTCCGATATTTTCGCCTAAGCTACAGTTAAAAACCACCTCTACATGGTGTAACGGTCTAAAAACTATATTTTTCCTAGCAAGATCAATTGCAAATAAGTATTGAGTTCGATCCTCACCGCGTGCCCCATACTTTCGACTTTATTCCACATCTAAGTTACGCTAAGAAAAGCAGCAAAATATGAATGCTATTCATTGTTTTAAGAAGTGGGTACAAATGAAAAGAAATGAAGTTGACAGTCAGTCAGTTAAGTACCATATGTGATACACGCTTGGGTGATCATGTCTCAAAAGAGACATAACTGACTGGGCAGAAGGTTGCCATTGCTTTCTGCAGTAGATTTGTTGCCGACCAATCTATAGAACCCAATCTGTACTATTATTTAATCCATAACTGGAGGGGAGAGACAGATTAATACCTTTCCCAAGGGTATTCGTGAATGCAATGAATTCAACTGGAATTCATTGCATTCAACTGTCGGCTCCATTGATTTGTCGTTCCGAGCCGATATCCACTGCACCACAACGCACAGAAGTTGACAACTGATTCCATTTTACTGAAACAGCCATGAAACACTTATGTTATCTTTCATTTGTTCACTAAAACCAAATACTGTCTTTTTTCAATTTTTCCGCGCGACGGAATAGTCTTATTATTTACTAGCAGTATAGCCCGGCGTTGCTCGGGTGGAATGAAAGCTTTAAAACTAATCCATGGTCCTAGAGCTCACATTCTTTGGACGTTGGCACGAAAGACTAAAAAGCAATGGTTGTTTCCAGTTAAAGCGAAACCGTCGACAGAAAGAAACATGAATGGATGTAAGTCAAATTTTGATTTCCTGGTATCGATATCAAATATGATTTTTCGTTGTAAACTGAAATTTGAAGGCTAAATAAGTCCTCTGTGTAAATGGTATCATGGCTGAGACTAAGAACTACAATTATATCTACTTAGAGCGAAACCCGAAGCAAAACCTAAAATAAAAGGGCTGAAAAATATACAGATATACAGGCAGATAAACAGACACACACAAACATCTTGCACTTTATATATATATATATATATATATATAAATATTTATATATTATCGATTTGTTTCACTATTGTAAGAACTGCAACCTTGAAACTTCTGAATATCGTTTCTTATATCTTTGTCCATGAGTGTATCAAAAATTTGGTTAAAATCCGACCTCTCCTTCGATAACCCGATCGTCAAAACATTAACTATCCACCGCGCTGGATAGGTTCTAAACCGGTCTAAATTGGTCTTAAACTGGTCTTGTTCGATCTCAATTTAGTGTCCCCACCCCGAAGACCGAGGACGATTCCCCTCTGTCCAACATATTCTCTTTCTCTTCCAGCCTACACTGTCTCTCTCCCTGTTGCAACGTACCCTGTTTCTCTTTATTCCAAAGTAATCCCTCTCTCTTCTCCAAAATACTATCTTCTCTTTCGCTCTTTGCCACTCTGTTTATTCCAACAGACACGGTCTCACCAAGAAGAAGAATACCAGTTTGTATTTGTATTCAAGAAAGTAAAACTTTCTGAAACATCGTGTAGCGGGTATCTTCTCTTATTCTGTTTGTAGTGAGGGGTACTAGTATACAGTAGCAGGTTGACGGAATTTGGCATTGTGGGAAGATAGCCCACTATAATTCATAAAATTATTATAGAATCAAGAAAGGCAATTTTGAGTATAAAATATCATTTATATATATATATATATATATATATATATATATATATATATATATATATATATATATATATTAAATTTAAATGTTTTACAAAGTAATACTTGAAATGAAAGTCCAACGGAGGTAAAACAGTTCATAGAAAATAATGATGAGCTGAAAGAGATAAAGGCTTAGTAATGTTGATGCGTCTTGTAGTTAAGGAATGTTCATTTAGAAATTGTCAGTAGTTCAGCAAAATGTTTTGTGTGGAATGTCTTTGAAAAGATCAGTTAGTACTTTTGAGAACAGGGATGAGGAAAGAGGTCAGCCGCTCGACTGAAGTCAAGGGAAGGCAGATAACTCTATCCTATCGTCCTTCTGTCTGAGTGAGCTTTTGTCTCTCCGCTTATTTATGTCTGCTTTTTGGATCAAAAGCTAGCCGTTTCGAAATTCATCCTTGTATTTGAATCCGGGCTTGCCATTGGCTGGGAAATAAAATTCGCGAAGGCTCGCGAATTGGTAATATTTGATTAATTTTTATTTTTCAACCGAACATTTGCGCGAATTCACGTGCGTGGAATTAATTTTTATTCATTAGCTTTCTGGTCGGCATAGGGCCATGTCCGGTTCAGCTCACTTTTGTTCTGTCGGTATCTCCACAATCGTTCTCTAGATGTTCGTCCATTTTGATTGAAAATTCTAACGTTCTCCGATTACCACCAGATGTTATTGATAACATTCTTGTGATTAGTCCTTTCTTTTGTTTTTGTTGTTTCGATTTTTTTTTTTTTTTTTTTGCATAATTATTTTACCGATGAAAATCTTGCTAAAAAAGCCGACTTCTCATCGATTTTCGACACGAAATATGAATTAAATGAAATCACGTATATTAGCACGTGTTTATGATTAATCAAATGCCGCCAAATAAGCAATTGAATCTTAATGAACTATTTCTTTTATACATAGGCAGATAAAGAGACGAAAAAAATATCAAGGAGAAAAAAATGTGCTACTCTCGCAGATTGTTAAGGATTTGAAAAACTCTTTATTTATTACTGACTCGGCCGACGCAAAAAAAAAAAAAAGAATATCGGTCGACGCAAAAAAGAAAAGTTATTTCATAGTAGTTAGCCAAAACTTATCGCATGTCGCGATAGCTCAGTTGGTAGATCGGAGGACTGTAGAAATAAAATGAATGTTGTTATCCTTAGGTCGATGGTTCGAATCCGTCTCGCGAGAGTCTTTTTTTTTTAATTTAATACAAATCTCTCTTTTTTGCTGGAAGTGCTAATTATTTGAAACAGTAATATACAATATTAGTTAACTTACTCGACATCTTGCGATTGGTATAGCGTGCTAATAGACATAAAAGGCGTTGTTCTTAGATACGATTCGTCTGACTCTGATTCCGTCTCTCATGAGAATCTGTTTTTTTTAATTTAACATCGTGAAGCGGGTATCTTCTCTTATTCTGTTTGTAGTGATGGGTAGTAGTATACAGTAGCAGGTTGACGGAATTTGGCCTCGTGGGAAGATAGACCACTATTAATATATTTAAATTAATGTTTTACAAAGTAATACTTGAAATGAAAGTCCAACGGAGGTAAAACAGTTCATAGAAAATAATGATGAGCTGAAAGAGATAAAGGCTTAGTAATGTGGAAGCGTTTTGTAGTTAAGGAATGTTCATTTAGAAGTTTTCAGTAGTTCAGCAAAATGTTTTGTGTGGAATGTCTTTGAAAAGATCAGTTAGTACTTTTGAGAACAGGGAGGAGGAAAGAGGTCAGCATAATAGATGCTCGACTGAAGTCAAGGTGAGGCAGGTAACTCTATCCTATCGTCCTTCTGTCTGAGAGAGCTTTTGTCTCTCCGCTTTATATATCTGCTTTTTGGATCAAAAGCTAGCCGTTTCGAATTTCATCCTTGTATTTGATTCCTGGCTTGCCATTGGCTGGGAAATAAAATTTGCGAAGGCTCGCGAAATGGTAATTTGATATTTGATTAATTTTTATTTTTCAACCGGAACATCTGTGCGTATTCATTTGCGAGGAAATGATTTTATTCATTAGCTTTCTGGTCGGCATAGAACCAACATCCGGTTCAGATCGCTTTTGCTCTGTAGGTATCACCACAATCGTTCTCAACATGTTCGTCCATTTTGATGGAAATTCTAACGTTCTCCGATTACCACCAGATGTTATTGATAACATTCTTGTGATTAGTCCTTTCTTTTGTTTTTGTTGTTTTGTTGTTGTTTTTTTTTTTTTTTTTTGGGCATAATTATTTTTACTGATGAACATCTTGCTAAAAAAGCCGATTTCTCATCGATTTTCGACACGAAATATGAATTAAATGAAATCACGTATATTAGCACGTGTTTATGATTAATCAAATGCCGCCAAATAAGCAATTGAATCTTAATGAACTATTTCTTTTATACATAGGCAGATAAAGAGACGGAAAAAATATCAAGGAGAAAAAAATGTGCTACTCTCGCAGATTGTTAAGGATTTGAAAACTCTTTATTTATTACTGACTCGGTCGACGCAAAAAAAAAAAACCATCGGTCGACGCAAAAAAGAAAATTTATATATAATAGTACTTAGCTTGTTATTAACGCATCTCGCGATTGCTCAGTTGGAAGATCGGAGGTCTGTAGAAATAAAATGAATGTTGTTATCCTTAGGTCGATGGTTCGAATCCGTCTCGCGAGAGTCTTTTTTTTTTAATTTAATACAAATCTCTCTTTTTTGCTGGAAGTGCTTATTATTTGAAACAGTAATATACAATATTAGTTAACTTACTCGACATCTTGCGATTGGTATAGCGTGCTAATAGACATAAAAGGCGTTGTTCTTAGATACGATTCGTCTGACTCTGATTCCGTCTCTCATGAGAATCTGTTTTTTTTTATTTAACATCGTGAAGCGGGTATCTTCTCTTATTCTGTTTGTAGTGAGGGGTAGTAGTATACAGTAGCAGGTTGACGGAATTTGGCCTCGTGGGAAGATAGACCACTATTAATATATTTAAATTAATGTTTTACAAAGTAATACTTGAAATGAAAGTCCAACGGAGGTAAAACAGTTCGTAGAAAATAATGATGAGCTGAAAGAGATAAAGGCTTAGTAATGTGGAAGCGTTTTGTAGTTAAGGGATGTTCATTTAGAAGTTGTCAGTAGTTCAGCAAAATGTTTTGTGTGGAATGTCTTTGAAAAGATCAGTTAGTACTTTTGAGAACAGGGAGGAGGAAAGAGGTCAGCATAATAGATGCTCGACTGAAGTCAAGGTGAGGCAGGTAACTCTATCCTATCGTCCTTCTGTCTGAGAGAGCTTTTGTCTCTCCGCTTTATATATCTGCTTTTTGGATCAAAAGCTAGCCGTTTCGAATTTCATCCTTGTATATGATTCCTGGCTTGCCATTGGCTGGGAAATAAAATTCGCGAAGGCTCGCGAAATGGTAATTTGATATTTGATTAATTTTTATTTTTCAACCGGAACATCTGTGCGTATTCATTTGCGAGGAAATGATTTTATTCATTAGCTTTCTTGTCGGCATAGAACCAACATCCGGTTCAGATCGCTTTTGCTCTGTAGGTATCACCACAATCGTTCTCAAGATGTTCGTCCATTTTGATGGAAATTCTAACGTTCTCCGATTACCACCAGATGTTATTGATAACATTCTTGAGATTAGTCCTTTCTTTTGATTTTGTTTTTTTGTTGTTTTTTTTTTGTTTTTTTTTTGTTCTTTTTTGGCTTAATTATTTTTACCGATGAAAATCTTGCTAAAATAGCCGACTTCTCATCGATTTTCGACACGAAATAAGAATTAAATGAAATCACGTATATTAGCACGTGTTTATGATTAATCAAATGCCGCCAAATAAGCAATTGAATCTTAATGAACTATTTCTTTTATACATAGGCAGATAAAGAGACGGAAAAAATATCAAGGAGAAAAAAATGTGCTACTCTCGCAGATTGTTAAGGATTTGAAAACTCTTTATTTATTACTGACTCGGTCGACGCAAAAAAAAAAAAAAGCATCGGTCGACGCAAAAAAGAAAATTTATATATAATAGTACTTAGCATGTTATCAACGCATCTCGCGATAGCTCAGTTGGTAGATCGGAGGACTGTAGAAATAAAATGAATGTTGTTATCTTTAGGTCGATGGTTCGAATCCGTCTCGCGAGAGTCTTTTTTTTTTTAATTTAATACAAATCTCTCTTTTTTGCTGGAAGTGCTAATTATTTGAAACAGTAATATACAATATTAGTTAACTTACTCGACATCTTGCGATTGGTATAGCGTGCTAATAGACATAAAAGGCGTTGTTCTTAGATACGATTCGTCTGACTCTGATTCCGTCTCTCATGAGAATCTGTTTTTTTTAATTTAACATCGTGAAGCGGGTATCTTCTCTTATTCTGTTTGTAGTGATGGGTAGTAGTATACAGTAGCAGGTTGACGGAATTTGGCCTCGTGGGAAGATAGACCACTATTAATATATTTAAATTAATGTTTTACAAAGTAATACTTGAAATGAAAGTCCAACGGAGGTAAAACAGTTCATAGAAAATAATGATGAGCTGAAAGAGATAAAGGCTTAGTAATGTGGAAGCGTTTTGTAGTTAAGGAATGTTCATTTAGAAGTTTTCAGTAGTTCAGCAAAATGTTTTGTGTGGAATGTCTTTGAAAAGATCAGTTAGTACTTTTGAGAACAGGGAGGAGGAAAGAGGTCAGCATAATAGATGCTCGACTGAAGTCAAGGTGAGGCAGGTAACTCTATCCTATCGTCCTTCTGTCTGAGAGAGCTTTTGTCTCTCCGCTTTATATATCTGCTTTTTGGATCAAAAGCTAGCCGTTTCGAATTTCATCCTTGTATTTGATTCCTGGCTTGCCATTGGCTGGGAAATAAAATTTGCGAAGGCTCGCGAAATGGTAATTTGATATTTGATTAATTTTTATTTTTCAACCGGAACATCTGTGCGTATTCATTTGCGAGGAAATGATTTTATTCATTAGCTTTCTGGTCGGCATAGAACCAACATCCGGTTCAGATCGCTTTTGCTCTGTAGGTATCACCACAATCGTTCTCAACATGTTCGTCCATTTTGATGGAAATTCTAACGTTCTCCGATTACCACCAGATGTTATTGATAACATTCTTGTGATTAGTCCTTTCTTTTGTTTTTGTTGTTTTGTTGTTGTTTTTTTTTTTTTTTTTTTTGGGCATAATTATTTTTACTGATGAACATCTTGCTAAAAAAGCCGATTTCTCATCGATTTTCGACACGAAATATGAATTAAATGAAATCACGTATATTAGCACGTGTTTATGATTAATCAAATGCCGCCAAATAAGCAATTGAATCTTAATGAACTATTTCTTTTATACATAGGCAGATAAAGAGACGGAAAAAATATCAAGGAGAAAAAAATGTGCTACTCTCGCAGATTGTTAAGGATTTGAAAACTCTTTATTTATTACTGACTCGGTCGACGCAAAAAAAAAAAAAACCATCGGTCGACGCAAAAAAGAAAATTTATATATAATAGTACTTAGCTTGTTATTAACGCATCTCGCGATTGCTCAGTTGGAAGATCGGAGGTCTGTAGAAATAAAATGAATGTTGTTATCCTTAGGTCGATGGTTCGAATCCGTCTCGCGAGAGTCTTTTTTTTTTTAATTTAATACAAATCTCTCTTTTTTGCTGGAAGTGCTTATTATTTGAAACAGTAATATACAATATTAGTTAACTTACTCGACATCTTGCGATTGGTATAGCGTGCTAATAGACATAAAAGGCGTTGTTCTTAGATACGATTCGTCTGACTCTGATTCCGTCTCTCATGAGAATCTGTTTTTTTTTATTTAACATCGTGAAGCGGGTATCTTCTCTTATTCTGTTTGTAGTGAGGGGTAGTAGTATACAGTAGCAGGTTGACGGAATTTGGCCTCGTGGGAAGATAGACCACTATTAATATATTTAAATTAATGTTTTACAAAGTAATACTTGAAATGAAAGTCCAACGGAGGTAAAACAGTTCGTAGAAAATAATGATGAGCTGAAAGAGATAAAGGCTTAGTAATGTGGAAGCGTTTTGTAGTTAAGGGATGTTCATTTAGAAGTTGTCAGTAGTTCAGCAAAATGTTTTGTGTGGAATGTCTTTGAAAAGATCAGTTAGTACTTTTGAGAACAGGGAGGAGGAAAGAGGTCAGCATAATAGATGCTCGACTGAAGTCAAGGTGAGGCAGGTAACTCTATCCTATCGTCCTTCTGTCTGAGAGAGCTTTTGTCTCTCCGCTTTATATATCTGCTTTTTGGATCAAAAGCTAGCCGTTTCGAATTTCATCCTTGTATATGATTCCTGGCTTGCCATTGGCTGGGAAATAAAATTCGCGAAGGCTCGCGAAATGGTAATTTGATATTTGATTAATTTTTATTTTTCAACCGGAACATCTGTGCGTATTCATTTGCGAGGAAATGATTTTATTCATTAGCTTTCTTGTCGGCATAGAACCAACATCCGGTTCAGATCGCTTTTGCTCTGTAGGTATCACCACAATCGTTCTCAAGATGTTCGTCCATTTTGATGGAAATTCTAACGTTCTCCGATTACCACCAGATGTTATTGATAACATTCTTGAGATTAGTCCTTTCTTTTGATTTTGTTTTTTTGTTGTTTTTTTTTTGTTTTTTTTTGTTCTTTTTTGGCTTAATTATTTTTACCGATGAAAATCTTGCTAAAATAGCCGACTTCTCATCGATTTTCGACACGAAATAAGAATTAAATGAAATCACGTATATTAGCACGTGTTTATGATTAATCAAATGCCGCCAAATAAGCAATTGAATCTTAATGAACTATTTCTTTTATACATAGGCAGATAAAGAGACGGAAAAAATATCAAGGAGAAAAAAATGTGCTACTCTCGCAGATTGTTAAGGATTTGAAAACTCTTTATTTATTACTGACTCGGTCGACGCAAAAAAAAAAAAAAAGCATCGGTCGACGCAAAAAAGAAAATTTATATATAATAGTACTTAGCGTGTTATTAACGCATCTCGCGATAGCTCAGTTGGTAGAGCGGAGGACTGTAGAAATAAAATGAATGTTGTTATCCTTAGGTCGATGGTTCGAATCCGTCTCGCGAGAGTCTTTTTTTTTTAATTTAATACAAATCTCTCTTTTTTGCTGGAAGTGCTAATTATTTGAAACAGTAATATACAATATTAGTTAACTTACTCGACATCTTGCGATTGGTATAGCGGGCTAATAGACATAAAAGGCGTTGTTCTTAGATACGATTCGTCTGACTCTGATTCCGTCTCTCATGAGAATCTGTTTTTTTTAATTTAACATCGTGAAGCGGGTATCTTCTCTTATTCTGTTTGTAGTGAGGGGTAGTAGTATACAGTAGCAGGTTGACGGAATTTGGCCTCGTGGGAAGATAGACCACTATTAATATATTTAAATTAATGTTTTACAAAGTAATACTTGAAATGAAAGTCCAACGGAGGTAAAACAGTTCATAGAAAATAATGATGAGCTGAAAGAGATAAAGGCTTAGTTATGTGGAAGCGTTTTGTAGTTAAGGAATGTTCATTTAGAAGTTGTCAGTAGTTCAGCAAAATGTTTTGTGTGGAATGTCTTTGAAAAGATCAGTTAGTACTTTTGAGAACAGGGAGGAGGAAAGAGGTCAGCATAATTGATGCTCGACTGAAGTCAAGGTGAGGCAGGTAACTCTATCCTATCGTCCTTCTGTCTGAGAGAGCTTTTCTCTCTCCGCTTTATATATCTGCTTTTTGGATCAAAAGCTAGCCGTTTCGAATTTCATCCTTGTATTTGATTCCTGGCTTGCCATTGGCTGGGAAATAAAATTCGCGAAGTCTCGCGAAATGGTAATTTGATATTTGATTAATTTTTATTTTTCAACCGGAACATCTGTGCGTATTCATTTGCGAGGAAATGATTTTACTCATTAGCTTTCTTGTCGGCATAGAACCAACATCCGGTTCAGATCGCTTTTGCTCTGTAGGTATCACCACAATCGTTCTCAAGATGTTCGTCCATTTTGATGGAAATTCTAACGTTCTCCGATTACCACCAGATGTTATTGATAACATTCTTGAGATTAGTCCTTTCTTTTGATTTTGTTTTTTTGTTGTTTTTTTTTTGTTTTTTTTTTTGTTTTTTTTGGCTTAATTATTTTTACCGATGAAAATCTTGCTGAAATAGCCGACTTCTCATCGATTTTCGACACGAAATATGAATTAAATGAAATCACGTATATTAGCACGTGTTTATGATTAATCAAATGCCGCCAAATAAGCAATTGAATCTTAATGAACTATTTCTTTTATACATAGGCAGATAAAGAGACAGAAAAAATATCAAGGAGAAAAAAATGTGCTACTCTCGCAGATTGTTACGGATTTGAAAACTCTTTATTTATTACTGACTCAGTCAACGCAAAAAAAAAAAAGCATCGGTCGACGCAAAAAAGAAAATTCATATATAATAGTACTTAGCAGGTTATCAACGCATCTCGCGATAGCTCAGTTGGTAGATCGGAGGACTGTAGAAATAAAATGAATGTTGTTATCCTTAGGTCGATGGTTCGAATCCGTCTCGCGAGAGTCTTTTTTTTTAAATTTAATACAAATCTCTCTTTTTTGCTGGAAGTGCTAATTATTTGAAACAGTAATATACAATATTAGTTAACTTACTCGACATCTTGCGAATGGTATAGCGTGCTAATAGACATAAAAGGCGTTGTTCTTAGATACGATTCGTCTGACTCTGATTCCGTCTCTCATGAGAATCTGTTTTTTTTAATTTAACATCGTGAAGCGGGTATCTTCTCTTATTCTGTTTGTAGTGATGGGTAGTAGTATACAGTAGCAGGTTGACGGAATTTGGCCTCGTGGGAAGATAGTCCACTATTAATATATTTAAATTAATGTTTTACAAAGTAATACTTGAAATGAAAGTCCAACGGAGGTAAAACAGTTCATAGAAAATAATGATGAGCTGAAAGAGATAAAGGCTTAGTTATGTGGAAGAGTTTTGTAGTTAAGGAATGTTCATTTAGAAGTTGTCAGTAGTTCAGCAAAATGTTTTGTGTGGAATGTCTTTGAAAAGATCAGTTAGTACTTTTGAGAACAGGGAGGAGGAAAGAGGTCAGCATAATTGATGCTCGACTGAAGTCAAGGTGAGGCAGGTAACTCTATCCTATCGTCCTTCTGTCTGAGAGAGCTTTTGTCTCTCCGCTTTATATATCTGCTTTTTGGATCAAAAGCTAGCCGTTTCGAATTTCATCCTTGTATTTGATTCCTGGCTTGCCATTGGCTGGGAAATAAAATTCGCGAAGACTCGCAAAACGGTAATTTGATATTTGATTAATTTTTATTTTTGAACCGGAACATCTGTGCGTATTCATTTGCGAGGAAATGATTTTATTCATTAGCTTTCTGGTCGGCATAGAACCAACATCCGGTTCAGATCGCTTTTGCTCTGTAGGTATCACCACAATCGTTCTCAAGATGTTCGTCCATTTTGATGGAAATTCTAACGTTCTCCGATAACCACCAGATGTTATTGATAACATTCTTGAGATTAGTCCTTTCTTTTGATTTTGTTGTTTTGTTGGTTTTTTTTTTTTTGGTTTTTTTTGTTATTTTTGGCATAATATTTTTACCGATGAAAATCTTGCTAAAAAAGCCGACTTCTCATCGATTTTCGACACGAAATATGAATTGAATGAAATCACGTATATTAGCACGTGTTTATGATTAATCAAATGCCGCCAAATAAGCAATTGAATCTTAATGAACTATTTCTTTTATACAAAGGCAGATAAAGAGACGGAAAAAATATCAAGGAGAAAAAATGTGCTACTCTCGCAGATTGTTAAGGATTTGAAAACTCTTTATTTATTACTGACTCGGTCGACGCAAAAAAAAAAAACCATCGGTCGACGCAAAAAAGAAAATTTATATATAATAGTACTTAGCTTGTTATTAACGCATCTCGCGATTGCTCAGTTGGAAGATCGGAGGTCTGTAGAAATAAAATGAATGTTGTTATCCTTAGGTCGATGGTTCGAATCCGTCTCGCGAGAGTCTTTTTTTTTTTAATTTAATACAAATCTCTCTTTTTTGCTGGAAGTGCTTATTATTTGAAACAGTAATATACAATATTAGTTAACTTACTCGACATCTTGCGATTGGTATAGCGTGCTAATAGACATAAAAGGCGTTGTTCTTAGATACGATTCGTCTGACTCTGATTCCGTCTCTCATGAGAATCTGTTTTTTTTTATTTAACATCGTGAAGCGGGTATCTTCTCTTATTCTGTTTGTAGTGAGGGGTAGTAGTATACAGTAGCAGGTTGACGGAATTTGGCCTCGTGGGAAGATAGACCACTATTAATATATTTAAATTAATGTTTTACAAAGTAATACTTGAAATGAAAGTCCAACGGAGGTAAAACAGTTCGTAGAAAATAATGATGAGCTGAAAGAGATAAAGGCTTAGTAATGTGGAAGCGTTTTGTAGTTAAGGGATGTTCATTTAGAAGTTGTCAGTAGTTCAGCAAAATGTTTTGTGTGGAATGTCTTTGAAAAGATCAGTTAGTACTTTTGAGAACAGGGAGGAGGAAAGAGGTCAGCATAATAGATGCTCGACTGAAGTCAAGGTGAGGCAGGTAACTCTATCCTATCGTCCTTCTGTCTGAGAGAGCTTTTGTCTCTCCGCTTTATATATCTGCTTTTTGGATCAAAAGCTAGCCGTTTCGAATTTCATCCTTGTATATGATTCCTGGCTTGCCATTGGCTGGGAAATAAAATTCGCGAAGGCTCGCGAAATGGTAATTTGATATTTGATTAATTTTTATTTTTCAACCGGAACATCTGTGCGTATTCATTTGCGAGGAAATGATTTTATTCATTAGCTTTCTTGTCGGCATAGAACCAACATCCGGTTCAGATCGCTTTTGCTCTGTAGGTATCACCACAATCGTTCTCAAGATGTTCGTCCATTTTGATGGAAATTCTAACGTTCTCCGATTACCACCAGATGTTATTGATAACATTCTTGAGATTAGTCCTTTCTTTTGATTTTGTTTTTTTGTTGTTTTTTTTTTGTTTTTTTTTGTTCTTTTTTGGCTTAATTATTTTTACCGATGAAAATCTTGCTAAAATAGCCGACTTCTCATCGATTTTCGACACGAAATAAGAATTAAATGAAATCACGTATATTAGCACGTGTTTATGATTAATCAAATGCCGCCAAATAAGCAATTGAATCTTAATGAACTATTTCTTTTATACATAGGCAGATAAAGAGACGGAAAAAATATCAAGGAGAAAAAAATGTGCTACTCTCGCAGATTGTTAAGGATTTGAAAACTCTTTATTTATTACTGACTCGGTCGACGCAAAAAAAAAAAAAAAAGCATCGGTCGACGCAAAAAAGAAAATTTATATATAATAGTACTTAGCATGTTATCAACGCATCTCGCGATAGCTCAGTTGGTAGATCGGAGGACTGTAGAAATAAAATGAATGTTGTTATCCTTAGGTCGATGGTTCGAATCCGTCTCGCGAGAGTCTTTTTTTTTTTAATTTAATACAAATCTCTCTTTTTTGCTGGAAGTGCTAATTATTTGAAACAGTAATATACAATATTAGTTAACTTACTCGACATCTTGCGATTGGTATAGCGTGCTAATAGACATAAAAGGCGTTGTTCTTAGATACGATTCGTCTGACTCTGATTCCGTCTCTCATGAGAATCTGTTTTTTTTAATTTAACATCGTGAAGCGGGTATCTTCTCTTATTCTGTTTGTAGTGATGGGTAGTAGTATACAGTAGCAGGTTGACGGAATTTGGCCTCGTGGGAAGATAGACCACTATTAATATATTTAAATTAATGTTTTACAAAGTAATACTTGAAATGAAAGTCCAACGGAGGTAAAACAGTTCATAGAAAATAATGATGAGCTGAAAGAGATAAAGGCTTAGTAATGTGGAAGCGTTTTGTAGTTAAGGAATGTTCATTTAGAAGTTTTCAGTAGTTCAGCAAAATGTTTTGTGTGGAATGTCTTTGAAAAGATCAGTTAGTACTTTTGAGAACAGGGAGGAGGAAAGAGGTCAGCATAATAGATGCTCGACTGAAGTCAAGGTGAGGCAGGTAACTCTATCCTATCGTCCTTCTGTCTGAGAGAGCTTTTGTCTCTCCGCTTTATATATCTGCTTTTTGGATCAAAAGCTAGCCGTTTCGAATTTCATCCTTGTATTTGATTCCTGGCTTGCCATTGGCTGGGAAATAAAATTTGCGAAGGCTCGCGAAATGGTAATTTGATATTTGATTAATTTTTATTTTTCAACCGGAACATCTGTGCGTATTCATTTGCGAGGAAATGATTTTATTCATTAGCTTTCTGGTCGGCATAGAACCAACATCCGGTTCAGATCGCTTTTGCTCTGTAGGTATCACCACAATCGTTCTCAACATGTTCGTCCATTTTGATGGAAATTCTAACGTTCTCCGATTACCACCAGATGTTATTGATAACATTCTTGTGATTAGTCCTTTCTTTTGTTTTTGTTGTTTTGTTGTTGTTTTTTTTTTTTTTTTTTGGGCATAATTATTTTTACTGATGAACATCTTGCTAAAAAAGCCGATTTCTCATCGATTTTCGACACGAAATATGAATTAAATGAAATCACGTATATTAGCACGTGTTTATGATTAATCAAATGCCGCCAAATAAGCAATTGAATCTTAATGAACTATTTCTTTTATACATAGGCAGATAAAGAGACGGAAAAAATATCAAGGAGAAAAAAATGTGCTACTCTCGCAGATTGTTAAGGATTTGAAAACTCTTTATTTATTACTGACTCGGTCGACGCAAAAAAAAAAAAACCATCGGTCGACGCAAAAAAGAAAATTTATATATAATAGTACTTAGCTTGTTATTAACGCATCTCGCGATTGCTCAGTTGGAAGATCGGAGGTCTGTAGAAATAAAATGAATGTTGTTATCCTTAGGTCGATGGTTCGAATCCGTCTCGCGAGAGTCTTTTTTTTTTTAATTTAATACAAATCTCTCTTTTTTGCTGGAAGTGCTTATTATTTGAAACAGTAATATACAATATTAGTTAACTTACTCGACATCTTGCGATTGGTATAGCGTGCTAATAGACATAAAAGGCGTTGTTCTTAGATACGATTCGTCTGACTCTGATTCCGTCTCTCATGAGAATCTGTTTTTTTTTATTTAACATCGTGAAGCGGGTATCTTCTCTTATTCTGTTTGTAGTGAGGGGTAGTAGTATACAGTAGCAGGTTGACGGAATTTGGCCTCGTGGGAAGATAGACCACTATTAATATATTTAAATTAATGTTTTACAAAGTAATACTTGAAATGAAAGTCCAACGGAGGTAAAACAGTTCGTAGAAAATAATGATGAGCTGAAAGAGATAAAGGCTTAGTAATGTGGAAGCGTTTTGTAGTTAAGGGATGTTCATTTAGAAGTTGTCAGTAGTTCAGCAAAATGTTTTGTGTGGAATGTCTTTGAAAAGATCAGTTAGTACTTTTGAGAACAGGGAGGAGGAAAGAGGTCAGCATAATAGATGCTCGACTGAAGTCAAGGTGAGGCAGGTAACTCTATCCTATCGTCCTTCTGTCTGAGAGAGCTTTTGTCTCTCCGCTTTATATATCTGCTTTTTGGATCAAAAGCTAGCCGTTTCGAATTTCATCCTTGTATATGATTCCTGGCTTGCCATTGGCTGGGAAATAAAATTCGCGAAGGCTCGCGAAATGGTAATTTGATATTTGATTAATTTTTATTTTTCAACCGGAACATCTGTGCGTATTCATTTGCGAGGAAATGATTTTATTCATTAGCTTTCTTGTCGGCATAGAACCAACATCCGGTTCAGATCGCTTTTGCTCTGTAGGTATCACCACAATCGTTCTCAAGATGTTCGTCCATTTTGATGGAAATTCTAACGTTCTCCGATTACCACCAGATGTTATTGATAACATTCTTGAGATTAGTCCTTTCTTTTGATTTTGTTTTTTTGTTGTTTTTTTTTTGTTTTTTTTTGTTCTTTTTTGGCTTAATTATTTTTACCGATGAAAATCTTGCTAAAATAGCCGACTTCTCATCGATTTTCGACACGAAATAAGAATTAAATGAAATCACGTATATTAGCACGTGTTTATGATTAATCAAATGCCGCCAAATAAGCAATTGAATCTTAATGAACTATTTCTTTTATACATAGGCAGATAAAGAGACGGAAAAAATATCAAGGAGAAAAAAAATGTGCTACTCTCGCAGATTGTTAAGGATTTGAAAACTCTTTATTTATTACTGACTCGGTCGACGCAAAAAAAAAAAAAAAGCATCGGTCGACGCAAAAAAGAAAATTTATATATAATAGTACTTAGCGTGTTATTAACGCATCTCGCGATAGCTCAGTTGGTAGAGCGGAGGACTGTAGAAATAAAATGAATGTTGTTATCCTTAGGTCGATGGTTCGAATCCGTCTCGCGAGAGTCTTTTTTTTTTAATTTAATACAAATCTCTCTTTTTTGCTGGAAGTGCTTATTATTTGAAACAGTAATATACAATATTAGTTAACTTACTCGACATCTTGCGATTGGTATAGCGGGCTAATAGACATAAAAGGCGTTGTTCTTAGATACGATTCGTCTGACTCTGATTCCGTCTCTCATGAGAATCTGTTTTTTTTAATTTAACATCGTGAAGCGGGTATCTTCTCTTATTCTGTTTGTAGTGAGGGGTAGTAGTATACAGTAGCAGGTTGACGGAATTTGGCCTCGTGGGAAGATAGACCACTATTAATATATTTAAATTAATGTTTTACAAAGTAATACTTGAAATGAAAGTCCAACGGAGGTAAAACAGTTCATAGAAAATAATGATGAGCTGAAAGAGATAAAGGCTTAGTTATGTGGAAGCGTTTTGTAGTTAAGGAATGTTCATTTAGAAGTTGTCAGTAGTTCAGCAAAATGTTTTGTGTGGAATGTCTTTGAAAAGATCAGTTAGTACTTTTGAGAACAGGGAGGAGGAAAGAGGTCAGCATAATTGATGCTCGACTGAAGTCAAGGTGAGGCAGGTAACTCTATCCTATCGTCCTTCTGTCTGAGAGAGCTTTTCTCTCTCCGCTTTATATATCTGCTTTTTGGATCAAAAGCTAGCCGTTTCGAATTTCATCCTTGTATTTGATTCCTGGCTTGCCATTGGCTGGGAAATAAAATTCGCGAAGTCTCGCGAAATGGTAATTTGATATTTGATTAATTTTTATTTTTCAACCGGAACATCTGTGCGTATTCATTTGCGAGGAAATGATTTTACTCATTAGCTTTCTTGTCGGCATAGAACCAACATCCGGTTCAGATCGCTTTTGCTCTGTAGGTATCACCACAATCGTTCTCAAGATGTTCGTCCATTTTGATGGAAATTCTAACGTTCTCCGATTACCACCAGATGTTATTGATAACATTCTTGAGATTAGTCCTTTCTTTTGATTTTGTTTTTTTGTTGTTTTTTTTTTGTTTTTTTTTTTGTTTTTTTTGGCTTAATTATTTTTACCGATGAAAATCTTGCTGAAATAGCCGACTTCTCATCGATTTTCGACACGAAATATGAATTAAATGAAATCACGTATATTAGCACGTGTTTATGATTAATCAAATGCCGCCAAATAAGCAATTGAATCTTAATGAACTATTTCTTTTATACATAGGCAGATAAAGAGACGGAAAAAATATCAAGGAGAAAAAAAATGTGCTACTCTCGCAGATTGTTACGGATTTGAAAACTCTTTATTTATTACTGACTCAGTCAACGCAAAAAAAAAAAAGCATCGGTCGACGCAAAAAAAGAAAATTCATATATAATAGTACTTAGCATGTTATCAACGCGTCTCGCGATAGCTCAGTTGGTAGATCGGAGGACTGTAGAAATAAAATGAATGTTGTTATCCTTAGGTCGATGGTTCGAATCCGTCTCGCGAGAGTCTTTTTTTTTAAATTTAATACAAATCTCTCTTTTTTGCTGGAAGTGCTAATTATTTGAAACAGTAATATACAATATTAGTTAACTTACTCGACATCTTGCGAATGGTATAGCGTGCTAATAGACATAAAAGGCGTTGTTCTTAGATACGATTCGTCTGACTCTGATTCCGTCTCTCATGAGAATCTGTTTTTTTTAATTTAACATCGTGAAGCGGGTATCTTCTCTTATTCTGTTTGTAGTGATGGGTAGTAGTATACAGTAGCAGGTTGACGGAATTTGGCCTCGTGGGAAGATAGTCCACTATTAATATATTTAAATTAATGTTTTACAAAGTAATACTTGAAATGAAAGTCCAACGGAGGTAAAACAGTTCATAGAAAATAATGATGAGCTGAAAGAGATAAAGGCTTAGTTATGTGGAAGAGTTTTGTAGTTAAGGAATGTTCATTTAGAAGTTGTCAGTAGTTCAGCAAAATGTTTTGTGTGGAATGTCTTTGAAAAGATCAGTTAGTACTTTTGAGAACAGGGAGGAGGAAAGAGGTCAGCATAATTGATGCTCGACTGAAGTCAAGGTGAGGCAGGTAACTCTATCCTATCGTCCTTCTGTCTGAGAGAGCTTTTGTCTCTCCGCTTTATATATCTGCTTTTTGGATCAAAAGCTAGCCGTTTCGAATTTCATCCTTGTATTTGATTCCTGGCTTGCCATTGGCTGGGAAATAAAATTCGCGAAGACTCGCAAAACGGTAATTTGATATTTGATTAATTTTTATTTTTGAACCGGAACATCTGTGCGTATTCATTTGCGAGGAAATGATTTTATTCATTAGCTTTCTGGTCGGCATAGAACCAACATCCGGTTCAGATCGCTTTTGCTCTGTAGGTATCACCACAATCGTTCTCAAGATGTTCGTCCATTTTGATGGAAATTCCAACGTTCTCCGATAACCACCAGATGTTATTGATAACATTCTTGAGATTAGTCCTTTCTTTTGATTTTGTTGTTTTGTTGGTTTTTTTTTTTTTGGTTTTTTTTGTTATTTTTGGCATAATATTTTTACCGATGAAAATCTTGCTAAAAAAGCCGACTTCTCATCGATTTTCGACACGAAATATGAATTGAATGAAATCACGTATATTAGCACGTGTTTATGATTAATCAAATGCCGCCAAATAAGCAATTGAATCTTAATGAACTATTTCTTTTATACAAAGGCAGATAAAGAGACGGAAAAAATATCAAGGAGAAAAAATGTGCTACTCTCGCAGATTGTTAAGGATTTGAAAACTCTTTATTTATTACTGACTCAGTCAACGCAAAAAAAAAAAGCATCGGTCGACGCAAAAAAGAAAATTCATATATAATAGTACTTAGCATGTTATCAACGCATCTCGCGATAGCTCAGTTGGTAGATCGGAGGACTGTAGAAATAAAATGAATGTTGTTATCCTTAGGTC
Source organism: Ascarosepion bandense (assembly GCA_037127315.1). Lineage (NCBI taxonomy): Eukaryota > Metazoa > Mollusca > Cephalopoda > Sepiida > Sepiidae > Ascarosepion > Ascarosepion bandense. The sequence continues at coordinate 1,699,383 of JBBBDQ010002273.1, read as the reverse complement.
GATGGTTCGAATCCGTCTCGCGAGAGTCTTTTTTTTTTAATTTAATACAAATCTCTCTTTTTTGCTGGAAGTGCTAATTATTTGAAACAGTAATATACAATATTAGTTAACTTACTCGACATCTTGCGAATGGTATAGCGTGCTAATAGACATAAAAGGCGTTGTTCTTAGATACGATTCGTCTGACTCTGATTCCGTCTCTCATGAGAATCTGTTTTTTTTAATTTAACATCGTGAAGCGGGTATCTTCTCTTATTCTGTTTGTAGTGATGGGTAGTAGTATACAGTAGCAGGTTGACGGAATTTGGCCTCGTGGGAAGATAGTCCACTATTAATATATTTAAATTAATGTTTTACAAAGTAATACTTGAAATGAAAGTCCAACGGAGGTAAAACAGTTCATAGAAAATAATGATGAGCTGAAAGAGATAAAGGCTTAGTTATGTGGAAGAGTTTTGTAGTTAAGGAATGTTCATTTAGAAGTTGTCAGTAGTTCAGCAAAATGTTTTGTGTGGAATGTCTTTGAAAAGATCAGTTAGTACTTTTGAGAACAGGGAGGAGGAAAGAGGTCAGCATAATTGATGCTCGACTGAAGTCAAGGTGAGGCAGGTAACTCTATCCTATCGTCCTTCTGTCTGAGAGAGCTTTTGTCTCTCCGCTTTATATATCTGCTTTTTGGATCAAAAGCTAGCCGTTTCGAATTTCATCCTTGTATTTGATTCCTGGCTTGCCATTGGCTGGGAAATAAAATTCGCGAAGACTCGCAAAACGGTAATTTGATATTTGATTAATTTTTATTTTTGAACCGGAACATCTGTGCGTATTCATTTGCGAGGAAATGATTTTATTCATTAGCTTTCTGGTCGGCATAGAACCAACATCCGGTTCAGATCGCTTTTGCTCTGTAGGTATCACCACAATCGTTCTCAAGATGTTCGTCCATTTTGATGGAAATTCTAACGTTCTCCGATAACCACCAGATGTTATTGATAACATTCTTGAGATTAGTCCTTTCTTTTGATTTTGTTGTTTTGTTGGTTTTTTTTTTTTTGGTTTTTTTTGTTATTTTTGGCATAATATTTTTACCGATGAAAATCTTGCTAAAAAAGCCGACTTCTCATCGATTTTCGACACGAAATATGAATTGAATGAAATCACGTATATTAGCACGTGTTTATGATTAATCAAATGCCGCCAAATAAGCAATTGAATCTTAATGAACTATTTCTTTTATACAAAGGCAGATAAAGAGACGGAAAAAATATCAAGGAGAAAAAATGTGCTACTCTCGCAGATTGTTAAGGATTTGAAAACTCTTTATTTATTACTGACTCGGTCGACGCAAAAAAAATAAAAGCATCGGTCGACGCAAAAAAGAAAATTTATATATAATAGTACTTAGCGTGTTATTAACGCATCTCACGATAGCTCAGTTGGTAGAGCGGAGGACTGTAGAAATAAAATGAATACTGTTATCCTTAGATCGATGGTTCGAATCCGTCTTGCGAGAGACTTTTTTTAAAATTTAATACAAATCTCTCTTTTTTGCTGAAAGTGCTTATTATTTGAAACAGTAATATACGATAATAGTTACATTACTCAACATCTTGCGATTGGTATAGCGTGCTAATAGACATAAAAGGCTTTTTTCTTAGATACGAATCGTCTGATTCCGTCTCTCATGAGAATCTGTTGTTTTTTTTCAATTTAATTAATACCATTTTCTTTTCCAAATTGATCATCGTTTTAATGGAAATATTTAAATATTAATTTTAAACACGCGATATTTTTACGGTTTTCCTATTTTTTAATATTCTGAAGAATTTTACTTTTTCATGTAATGACTGAAACTCACGGCAAGTTCTACGATGATAATAAATAAAAAATATCCGTAGAAATTCAAGTTAAGAATTTGAGCTTACCAACTTTAAAGAAATTTCGCCATATCAATCCGAAATAAGAATTCTTCGATATGGCGTGACACTAAATGGCTAGCAAACTTGTTTCGCTAGATATATTACAACTGAATAGTAGGTTTGATCCTCACTAAGTGCATTCAGCTTTTGTGCTAGGAGACCTAAGCTACGCTTTTAAACATTTCCGACATTTTTGCCTCAGCTACAGTTAAAAACCACCTCTACATGTTGTTACTGTCAACAAACTATTTTTTTCCCAGCAAGATCAATTGCAAATAAGTATTGAGTTCAATCCTCACCGGGTGCCCCATACTTTCGACTTTATTCCACATCTAAGTTACGCTAAGAAAAGCAGTATAAATATGAATGTTATTCGTTGTTTTTAGAAGTGGGTACAAATGAAAAGAAATGAAGTTGACAGTCAGTCAGTCAGTCAGTCAGTCAGTTAAGTGCCATGCGTGATACACGCTTGTGTGATCATGTCTCAAAAGAGACATGTGCCATTGCTTTCTGCAGTAGATTTGTTGCCGTCCAAGTCAATAGAACCCAGTCTGTACTATTATTTAATCCATAACTGGAGGGGAGAGACAGAGTAATACCTTTCCCAATGGTATTCGTGAATGCAATGAATTCAACTGCAATTCATTGCATTCAACTCTCGTCTCCCTGATTTGTCTTTCTTAACCGATATCCACTGCACCACAACACACAGAAGTTGACAGAATTGAAATAATTAATACTTGTGTAATCAGATTCATTTAACATTAAATTTCTATTTTTTTCAAACTAATGCGTCACAAATGTATACATAATTGTTGCAAGATTTTTAAAACTGAGAATCAAGTTTTGTCTACAAATGTGTCGATCGCTTTAAAAATGGTCGAAAAATTAAAAGATTAAAAAAAAATTGAAAAAATTTAGATTCCAATAAATATAATTTCTGTTTGAAATATACCCGAGTATTTTGCTCACTGGAAATAGTAAATTAATCATTTAGCTTACAATTAAAACTAAAATAAAAGTTTCAAATTTTTTTTTTTTTTTTAATTCATTTTTGAAAGTCAGTTATTGAAAATGGGTGGTGAGTTGTCAGCGTTGGGAGAACTGAGAAGGCAGGAGCAAGCATAATTATAATATGATAGTTCGTAGGCAAGTTCCTCGGCGTTTTGTGATAAGTCAGTTGGTAGAGCGCAGGACTGTAGATGTAAAAAAGTAATTGTTATCCTTAAGTCTATGGTCCGAAGCTGTCTCGCGAGAAGACTTACTTAAACGTTTTTCTATTTTCACCTAAATTACTCATTTATTTTAAATAATAATATGTTTATAGTTTATAGAGAAACTACTCGACATCTCCCAAGTTCCAGACGAAAGTAATAGTTATCTTTTTCTCTTTTTAAATACCGTCATTTCTTCAATAATCCCTGTACTCAGTCTTTTCTCCCATGTTAACGCCCTGATTGCTGGTGGCATTGCCGCTTTGATTGGTGTGAAATGATTTTTATAAAGTGCAATATCGTAAATTTTAATTCTTGAAGTTTTTTTATGGTTAAGATTTGGCTTGAAAATTGTAACGACGCAAAGTTCTTGCTCTGATACAAGTAATATAAGTTGTAATAAAATAAAATCCCTGTAATGATGGCTTGGAGAATCTGATACTCACTGGTCAGATAGAAGGACAGAGAGACAGGGGGAAGCAATGCGTAACGTACTTGATGGGCTTTAGCAAGCGGGTGGTAGAGAGGGGTTTCGGTGGAGTAACAGGAAAACCACAAGTGTAGAGGAGTAGAGAGATATAGAAGGCAATGATCACCTACTTCTTCTAAGAGTTGTGTCTCACGACACAGAAGGAGAAGAAGAAGAAGAAGAAGAAGAAGAAGAAGAAGAAGAAATTACAATTAAAACAAAAAAACAGGAAAATGTAATGGCGATTTTCTAAGCGTAGAAACTAGACCGAAAGGAAGTGGCACCCAGTGAGGATCGAACTCAATTATATTGATTTTAGTGAGACAAGCTGGCTGAACATCACACCACCTCGAGGTGCCGTAGGAGCGAGTAATGTTGATAGAACAATGGTAAAAAATAATCCATAATTTTTCTTTAAAAGTGAAGAAAATAAAAAATTGAACCCCGCGAGACAGATTCGAACCATCGACCTAAGGATGACAACCGAATTTACTTTCTACATTCCTCCGCTCTGCCAACTGAGCTAACGCGAGAAAGCTATGCCAGTCCTCTTTCATTTTAGAGTTTCGTATGTTTAACTATAGTTATTTTTACAACAGCCAACTGTCCTGATGGAAGTAATTTGTTTAAATAATAATCGATTTAATGAAAAAATCTATTGTTTTTATGGGCACAAACATTCGTATTTTCCCATAACTCAAAAATTTTTATTTTCCATGCTTGGCTTTTTCTTCTGCCTTAGATTTGGTTGCATCGTCACAAACCTTGAAGTAAAATGATTTTTTTTCTATCATTATTTTACAACAGCTTACCACACGGTATTTAATCATAGACATTAGATGTTAGCTGTCCTGAGATGAGGTAGTATTTACAGTATTTACATTATTCGGATTATTACGAAGTTTTGACCATTGTACGCCACGGACTTCTTGAATTTCGATCCAAAACCCTTTATTACAATCACTGGGGTGTATCATTCTCATTCCTTGCGTAGTAATGCTACGATTGAGTTATCTCCCTTTAACCCTGTAAGTTCGCCACTGCTGTAGCCTGGTATTGAACTCACAACTGTTTGGGTCAAGTAACAGGAACTAACCAACGTCTATATGCACTGGGCCATGGTGAACAAGTCACTTGCATTGTTAGAGGGAGATAATTCATGACTTCCAAAAGAGACATTGTTAAGCAAGGATTGAGAATGATATACTCCAGTGATTGTAATAAAGTGTTCGGTTCGAAATTCCTAGCACCTGAAGAAGGCTAGACATTACAATGGTCGAAACGTCGTATAAATGGCAACAAAGATGAGGACAATAGTCCAAATTATGTAAATACTGCAGATTTTGCTGTTTATGTATTTGTCTAAAATGATAGAAACCTGTTTCCCTCGGACCATTTCTTTCGCTAAAATATATAAAATATTTAAATTCTACGTAATATTCTGAAGAATTCTGTATGTCCTGGTTATGACGATAGACTGCATCTGGCAGCAAGGCCTCTGATTGGAAAGTTTAGAAGATCGTGTAACCAACTCTTAATTGTTGTTGCTCCCAGTTTCAGCCTGATCTGAGAGATGTGACACAAGGTCTTTTTCAACGTGGCGAACCTGAGCGCCTACGCCCAGGTACTGGTCAAAACATTACCTATCCACCGCGCTGGATAGGTTCAAAACCGGTTTAAACAGGTCTTAAACAGGTCTAATTCGATCTTAATTTCGTGTTCCCACCCAGAAGACCGAGGACGACACCCCTCTGCTCCAACATATTCTCTTTCTCTTCCAGCGTACTCAGTGTCTCTCCCTGTTGCAACGTACCCCGTTTCTCTCTATTCCAACCCAAATTAATCCCTCTCTCTTCTCCAACATACTCTCTTCTCTTTCGCTCTTTGCCACTCTATTTATTCCAACAGATTCGGTCTCACTAAGAAGAATAATACAAGTTTGTATTTGTATTCAAGAAAGTGAAACTTTCTGAAACATCGTGTAGCGGGTATCTTCTCTTATTCTGTTTGTAGTGAGGGGTACTAGTATACAGTAGCAGGTTGACGGAATTTGGCCTTGTGGGAAGATAGCCCACTATAATTCATAAAATTATTATAGAATCAAGAAAGGCAATTTTGAGTATAAAATAACATTTATATATATATATATATATATATATATATATATATATATATATATATATATATATATATATATATATATTTAAATTAATGTTTTATGAAGTACTACTTGAAATGAAAGTCCAACGGAGGTAAAACAGTTCATAGAAAATAATGATGAGCTGAAAGAGATAAAGGCTTAGTTATGTGGAAGCGTTTTGTAGTTAAGGAATGTTCATTTAGAAGTTGTCAGTAGTTCAGCAAAATGTTTTGTGTGGAATGTCTTTGAAAAGATCAGTTAGTACTTTTGAGAACAGGGATGAGGAAAGAGGTCAGCCGCTCGACTTAAGTCAAGGGAAGGCAGGTAACTCTATCCTATCGTCCTTCTGTCTGAGTGAGCTTTTGTCTCTCCACTTATTTATGTCTGCTTTTTGGATCAAAAGCTAGCCGTTTCGAAATTCATCCTTGTATTTGATTCCGGGCTTGCCATTGGCTGGGAAATAAAATTCGCAAAGGCTCGCGAATTAGTAATATTTGATTAATTTTTATTTTTCAACCGAACATTTACGCGAATTCACGTGCGCGGAAATAATTTTTATTCGTTAGCTTTCTGGTCGGCAAAGGGCAATGTCCCGTTCAGCTCACTTTTGCTCTGGCGGTATCACCACAATCGTTCTCAAGATGTTCGTCCATTTTGATGGAAATTCTAACGTTATCCGATTACCACCAGATGTTATTGAGAACATTCTTGTGATTAGTCCTTTCTTTTGTTTTTGTTGTTTTGATTTTTTTTTTTTTTTTTTTGGCATAATTATTTTACCGATGAAAATCTTGCTAAAAAAGCCGACTTCTCATCGATTTTCGACACGAAATATGAATTAAATGAAATCACGTATATTAGCACGTGTTTATGATTAATCAAATGCCGCCAAATAAGCAATTGAATCTTAATGAACTATTTCTTTTATACATAGGCAGATAAAGAGACGGAAAAAATATCAAGGAGAAAAAAATGTGCTACTCTCGCAGATTGTTAAGGATTTGAAAACTCTTTATTTATTACTGACTCGGTCGACGCAAAAAAAAAAAAGCATCGGTCGACGCAAAAAACAAAATTTATATATAATAGTACTTAGCTGGGAGTTATCGCATCTCGCGATAGCTCAGTTGGTAGAGCGGAGGACTGTAGAAATAAAATGAGTGCTGTTATCCTTAGGTCGATGGTTCGAATCCGTCTCGCGAGAGTCTTTTTTTAAAATTTAATACAAATCTCTCATTTTTGCTGAAAGTGCTTATTATTTGAAACATAATATACGATAATAGTTAGCTTACTCGACGTCTTGTGATTGGTATAGCGTGCTAATAGACATAAAAGGCGTTGATCTTAGATACGAATCGTCTGATTCCGTCTCTCATGAGAATCTGTTTTTTTTTTCAGTTTAATTAATACCATTTTCTTTTCCAAATTGATCATCGTTTTATAGAAATATTTAAATATTAATTTTAAACACGCGATATTTTTACGGTTTTCCTATTTTTTAATATTCTGAAGAATTTTACTTTTTCATGTAATGACTGAAACTCACGGCAAGTTCTACGATGATAATAAATAAAATATCCGTAGAAATTCAAGTTAAGTATTTGTGCTTACCAAATTTAAAGAAATTTCGCCATATCAATCCGAAATAAGAATTCTTCGATATGGCGTGACACTAAATGGCTAGCAAACTTGTTTCTCTAGATATATTACGACTGAATAGTAGGTTTGATCCTCACTAAGTGCATTCAGCTTTTGTGCTAGGAGTCCTAAGCTACGCTTTTAAACATTTACGACATTTTTGCCTCAGCTACAGTTAAAAACCACCACTACATGTTGTAACTCGAAACAAACTATTTTTTCCCAGCAAGATCAATTACAAATAAGTATTAAGTTCGATCCTCACCGGGTGCCCCATACTTTCGACTTTATTCCACATCTAAGTTACGCTAAGAAAAGCAGTATAAATATGAATGTTATTCGTTGTTTTTAGAAGTGGGTACAAATGAAAAGAAATGAAGTTGACAGTCAGTCAGTCAGTCAGTTAAGTGCCATACGTGATACACGCTTGTGTGATCATGTCTCAAAAGAGACATTTGCCATTGCTTTCTGCAGTAGATTTGTTGCCGTCCAAGTCAATAGAACCCAGTCTGTACTATTATTTAATCCATCACTGGGGGGGAGTGACAGAGTAATACCTTTCCCAATGGTATTCGTGAATGCAATGAATTCAACTGGAATTCATTGCATTCAACTCTCGTCTCCCTGATTTGTCTTTCTTAACCGATATCCATTGCACCACAACACACAGAAGTTGACAACTTTTTCCATTTTACTGAAACAGCCATGAAACACTTATATTTTCTTTCATTTGTTCACTGAAACCAAGTACTGTCTTTTTCAAGTTTTCCGCGCGACGGAATAGACTAATTAAACACTAGCAGTATAGCCCGGCGTTGCTCGGGTGGAATGAAAGCTTTAAAACTAATCTATGGTCCTGGAGATCAGTCTCTTTGGACGTTGGCACGAAAAACTAAAAAGCAATAGTTTTTTCCAGTTAAAGCGAAACCGTTGACTGAATGAAAAATGAATGTATGTAAGTCAAATTTTGCTTTCCTGGTATCGATGTCAAATAAGTTTTTTTCGTCGTCAACTGAATTTTGAAGGCTAAATAAATCCTCTGAGTATATAGTATTATGACTGAGACTAAGAACTACAATTATACCTGCTTAGAGCCAAACCCGAAGCAAAAACTAAAATAAAAGGCTGAAGAAAATACAGACATATAGGCAGATAGACAGACACACACACAAACATCTTGCATTTTATCTGCCTATATGTCTCTATATCTGTATATATATATATATATTATCGATTTTCTGCACTATTGTAAGAACTCCAAATTTGAAACTTCTGAATATTGTTTCTTCTGCCTTTGTCTATGAGTGTATCAAATTTGATTGAAATTGGACCACTACTTCTATAACCCGACTTTTTCGTTTTTCGATTGTCGATATTTTTCTGGGTTACCTCGACACAAGATCTAGCTAAGAACACTTGCAGACGCTTGTGGTACAACTGTGTAAATTTTCAAGAAAATCGGTTCAGACGTTTCGGAGTCTATAGGTAACGGATACACACACACACACACACACACACACACACACACACACACACACACACACAGACAATGTTCCATTTATTATATAAGTTTAGATTAATTCGCCGAAAAAAATCAGCATAGTATGAATAAAAAAGACCCCAAACATAATAAAAACGAACATTTCCCATCAGAATGTTCATGTTATTATTATTAAGAGGAAAGGTCAAAGTATTTTTAGTTATTTTTTTAATTTTTTAACCCCTCGTAACACGTTCGGAATTTTGGTAATATTCTTGTTATTATTTCAGTTAGCAGCTGACAAAATCATTACGAGAGTTTACAATGGGAAACGTAAACTCGGTTTTTTTTTTGTCTTTTTCCAGATAAACACATTAATTTAGAAATTCTTGCAAAAATCAATTAATTGTCGTATTTTAATGAAACTTTCAGGACTTATTCACAAAAGAATTAAATAGTTTTTAAATTATTATTTTAAAAAATCTTGATAAAAATATTTTTATTTTACACCTGTTACCCCGACTCCACGTAAATTCATGAACTTTTAAGAAGTTTAATTTTGTTGGGAAATTGTTTTTATTAGTTAAAACGCAGGACTCATTGGAAACTGTAAATCATCTATTAGCATCTTTTTAAACATTTTACCATTATTTCCGAAAATCTTTTCTGAACAGTGAAATAAAAAAATGCAAAATAACTATGACATTATTTAATTTGATAAATTGATAATTACTTCAATAAATACAAATTAAGGGCATTATAGACTGAAGGAATTTTTTTTGAAATTTTAAGAGAATTGTTTTCATTTTTTAATTATAATAATTTATAAATTTCAAAAATATTCTTAAAGTACTTCAAATATTAGTTGGTGTTAGTTTATAAACTTATTAAAGGATGATTATATCTACTAATCGAAAATTAGGAGGTTTAATACGAAGTACGTTGTGGTGCATTGGATATCGGCTCGGAATGAAAAATCGGGGGGCCGAGTTCGAATATCCTTGGGAAAGGTATTTTTAATCCATCTTTTCCCTCCAGTTTTGGGTTAAATAACAGGACAGATTGGGTTCTATAGCCTTGGTCTGCAACCAGTCTACCGCCGAAAGCAATGGCAAACTACAGTGGGAAAATCTTCTGCCCAGTTAGTCATGCCTCTTTCGAGACATGATCGCCCAAGCGTGTTTCACGTATGGCACTTAACTGACTGACTGAAATGAAAATGTGTTGTAATTTAGAGTTCCTTCTCTTTACAGCAAAAAACTGTACAATTATGCCACTTGTGATCGCCATATATTTATCTTATCACTGATCTGTCAATCTGTTAACACATCGTGGAAAAGATTAGAATGTTTAACTGTGTTCATGAAATAATCTTATTCTAAATGTCATACTATAAATAATTAATACTTGTGTAATCAGATTCATTTAACATTAAATTTCTAATTTTTTCAAACTAATGCGTCACAAATGTATACATAATTGTTGCAAGATTTTTAAAACTGAGAATCAAGTTTTGTCTACAAATTTTTGTCGGTCGCTTTAAAAATGGTCGAAAAATTAAAAGATTAAAAAAAATTGAAAAAATTTAGATTCCAATAAATATAATTTCTGTTTGAGATATACCCGAGTATTTTGCTCACTGGAAATAGTAAAGTTAATCATTTAGCTTACAATTAAAACTAAAATAAAAGTTTCAATTTTTTTTTTTTTTTAAATTCATTTTTAAAAGTCAGTTATCGAAAATGGGTGGTGAGTTGTCAGCGTTGGGAGAACTGAGAAGGCAGGAGCAAGCATAATTATAATATGATAGTTCGTAGGCAAGTTCCTCGGCGTTTTGTGATAACTCAGTTGGTAGAGCGCAGGACTGTAGATGTAAAAAAGTAATTGTTATCCTTAAGTCTATGGTCCGAAGCTGTCTCGCGAGAAGACTTACTTAAACGTTTTTCTATTTTCACCTAAATTACTCATTTATTTTAAATAATGATATGTTTATAGTTTATAGAGAAACTACTCGACATCTCCCAAGTTCCAGACGAAAGTAATAGTTATCTTTTTCTCTTTTTAAATACGGTCATTTCTTCAATAATCCCTGTACTCAGTCTTTTCTCCCATGTTAACGCCCTGATTGCTGGTGGCATTCCCGCTTTGATTGGTGTGAAATGATTTTTATAAAGTGCAATATCGTAAATTTTAATTCTTGAAGTTTTTTTATGGTTAAGATTTGGCTTGAAAATTGTAACAACGCAAAGTTCTTGCTCTGATACAAGTAATATAAGTTGTAATAAAATAAAATCCCTGTAATGATGGCTTGGAGAATCTGATACTCACTGGTCAGATAGAAGGACAGAGAGACAGGGGGAAGCAACGCGTAACGTACTTGATGGGCTTTAGCAAGCGGGTGGTAGAGAGGGGTTTCGGTGGAGTAACAGGAAAACCACAAGTGTAGAGGAGTAGAGAGATATAGAAGGCCATGATCACCTACTTCTTCTAAGAGTTGTGTCTCACGACACAGAAGGAGAGGAAGAAGAAGAAGAAGAAGAAGAAGAAGAAGAAGAAGAAGAAGAAGAAGAAGAAGAAATTACAATTAAAACAAAAAAACAGGAAAATGTAATGGCGATTTTCTAAGCGTAGAAACTAGACCGAAAGGAAGTGGCACCCAGTGATGATCAAACTCAATCATAACGATTTTAGTGAGACAAGCTGGCTGAACATCACACCACCTCGAGGTGCCGTAGGAGCGAGTAATGTTGATAGAACAATGGTAAAAAATAATCCATAATTTTTCTTTAAAAGTGAAGAAAATAAAAAATTGAATCTCGCGAGACGGATTCGAACCAACGACATAAGCAGACCAACCGAATTTACTTTCTACAATCCTCCGCTCTACCAACTGAGCTATCGCGAGAAAGCTATGCCTGCCCTCTTTCATTTTAGAGTTTCGTATGTTTAACTATAGTTATTTTTACAACTGCCAACTGTCCTGATGGAAGTAATTTGTTTAAATAATAATCGATTTAATGAAAAAATCTCTTGTTTTTATGGGCACAAACATTCGTATTTTCCCATAACTCAAAAATTTTTATTTTCCATGCTTGGCTTTTTCTTCTGCCTTAGATTTGGTTTCATCGTCACAAACCTTGAAGTAAAATGATTTTTTTTCTATCATTATTTTACAACAGCTTACCACACGGTATTTAATCATAGACATTAGATGTTAGCTGTCCTGAGATGAGGTAGTATTTACAGTATTTACATTATTCGGATTATTACGAAGTTTTGACCATTGTACGCCACGGACTTCTTGAATTTCGATCCAAAACCCTTTATTACAATCACTGGGGTGTATCATTCTCATTCCTTGTGTAGTAATGCTACGATTGAGTTATCTCCCTTTAACCCTGTAAGTTCGCCACTGCTGTAGCCTGGTATTGAACTCACAACTGTTTGGGTCAAGTAACAGGAACTAACCAACGTCTATATCCACTGGGCCACGGTGAACAAGTAACTTGCATTGTTAGAGGGAGATAACTCATGACTTCCAAAAGAGACATTGTTAAGCAAGGATTGAGAATGATATACTCCAGTGATTGTAATAAAGTGTTCGGTTCGAAATTCCTAGCACCTGAAGAAGGCTAGACATTACAATGGCCGAAACGTCGTATAAATGTCAACAAAGATGAGGACAATAGTCCAAATTATGTAAATACTGCAGATTTTGCTGTTTATGTATTTGTCTAAAATGATAGAAACCTGTTTCCCTCGGACCATTTCTTTCGCTAAAATATATAAAATATTTAAATTCTACGTAATATTCTGAAGAATTCTGTATGTCCTGGTTATGACGATAGACTGCATCTGGCAGCAAGACCTCTGATTGGAAAGTTTTGAAGATCGTGTAACCAACTCTTAATTGCTGTTGCTCCCAGTTTCAGCCTGATCTGAGAGATGTGACACAAGGTCTTTTTCAACGTGGTGAACCTGAGCGCGTACGCCCAGATACTGGTCAAAACATTACCTATCCACCGCGCTGGATAGGTTCAAAACCGGTTTAAACAGGTTTTAAACTGGTCTTATCCGATCTTAATTTAGCGTCCCAACCCAGAAGACCGAGGACGACACCCCTCTGTTCCAACATATTTTCTTTTTCTTCCAGCGTACTCTGTCTCTCTCCCTGTTGTAACGTACCCAGTTTCTCTCTATTCCAATCCAAAGAAAACCCTCTCTCTTCTCCAACATACTCTCTTCTCTTTCGCTCTTTGCCACTCTATTTATTCCAACAGACTCGGTCTCACCAAGAAGAAGAATACGAGTTTGTATTTGTATTCAAGTAAGTAAAACTTTCTGAAACATCGTGTAGCGAGTATCTTCACTTATTCCGTTTGTCGTGAGGGGTACTAGTATACAGTATCAGGTTGACGGAATTTGGCCTTGTGGGAAGATAGCCCAGTATAATTCATAAAATGATTATAGAATCAAGAAAGGCAATTTGGGTATAAAATAACATATATATATATATATATATATATATATATATATCAATTAATGTTTTACAAATAAAGTAATACTTGAAATAAAAGCCCAACGGAGGTAAAAGTGTTCATAGAAAATAATGATGAGCTGAAAGAGATAAAGGCTTAGTAATGTGGAAGCGTCTTGTAGTTAAGGAATGTTCATTTAGAAGTTGTCAGTAGTTCAGCAAAATGTTTTGTGTTGAATGTCTTTGAAAAGATCAATTAGTACTTTTGAGAACAGGGAGGATGAAAGAGGTCAGCCTAGTAGCCGCTCGGATTAAGTGAAGGGGAGGCAGGTAACTCTATCCTATCGTCCTTCTGAGTGAGCTTTTGTCTCTCCGCTTTTTTATATCTGCTTTTTGGATCAAATGCTAGCCGTTTCGAATTTCATCCTTGTGTTTGATTCCGGGCTTGCCATTGGCTGGGAAATAAAATTCGCGAAAGCATGCAAAAATTAATTTGATATTTGATTAATTTTTATTTTTCAACCGAACATCTGCGCGAATTCACTTGCGCGGAAAGGATTTTTATTCATTAGCTTTCTGGTCGGCATAGAGCCAACATCCGGTTCACCTCGCTTTTGCTCTGTCGGTATCACCACAATCGTTCTCAAGATGTTCGTCCATTTTTATTGAAAAATCTAACGTTCTCCGATTACCACCAGATGTTATTGATAACATTCTTATGATTAGTCCTTTTTTTTTGTTTTTGTTGTTTTGTGTTTTTGTTTTTTTTTTTTTTTTGTTTTTTTTGGCATAATTTTTTTTACCGATGAAAATCTTGCTAAAATAGCCGACTTCTCATCGATTTTCGACACGAAATATGAATTAAATGAAATCACGTATATTAGCACGTGTTTATGATTAATCAAATGCCGCCAAATAAGCAATTGAGTTCTTAATGAACTATTTCTTTTATACATAGGCAGATAAAGAGACGGAAAAAATATCAAGGAGAAAAAAATGTGCTATTCTCGCAGATTGTTAACGATTTGAAAAACACTTTATTTATTACTGACTCGGTCGACGCAAAAAAAAAAATCATCGGTCGACGCAAAAAAGAAAACTTATATATAATAGTAGTTAGCCAGGAATTATCGCATCTCGCGATAGCTCAGTTGGTAGAGCGGAGGACTGTAGAAATAAGATAAATGCTCTTATCCTTAGATCGATGGTTCGAATCCGTCTCACAAGAGTCCTTTTTTTTTAATTTAATACAAATCTCTCTTTTTTGCTGGAAGTGCTTATTATTTGAAACAGTAATATACGATAATAGTTACCTTACTCGACATCTGCGATTGGCATAGCGTGCTAATAGACATGATAAAAGGCATTGTACTTAGATACGAATCGTCTGATTCCGTCTCTCATGAGAATCTGTTTATTTTTTTTAATTTAATTAATACCATTTTCTTTTCCAAATTGATCTTCGTTTTATAGAAATATGTAAATCTTAATTTTAAACACGCTATATTTTTACGGTTTTCCTATTTTTTTAATATTCTGAAAAATTTTACTGTTTCATGTAATGACTGAAGCTCACGGCAAGTTCTACGATGATAATAAATAAAATATCCGTAGAAATTCAAGTTAATTATTTGAGCTTAACAACTTTAAAGAAATTTCGCCATATCAATCCAAAATAAGAATTCTTCGATATGGCGTGACACTAAATGGCTAGCAAACTTGTTTCGCTAGATACGACTGAATAGTAGGTTTGATCCTCACTAAGTGCATTCGGCTTTTGTGCTAGGAAACCAAAGCTACGCTTTTAAACATTTCCGACATTTTCGCCTAAGCTACAGTTAAAAACCACCTCTACATGGTGTAACGGTCAACAAACTATTTTTTTTCCAGCAAGATCAATTGCAAATAAGTATTGAGTTCGATCCTCACCGGGTGCCCCATTCTTTCGACTTTATTCCACATCTAAGTTACGCTAAGAAAAGCAGCATAAATATGAATGCTATTTGTTTTTTTAAGAAGAGGGTACAAATAAAAGGAACTGAAGTTGACAGACAGTCTGTTAAGTGCCATACGTGATACACGCTTGGGTGATCATGTCTCGAAAGAGACATGACTGAATGGACAGAAGATTGCCATTGCTTTCTGCGGTAGATTGGTTGCCGACCAAGGCTATAAAACCTAATCTGTCCTGTTATTTAATCCATAACTCGAGGGGATAGACGTGAATGCAATGAATTCAACTGGAATTCATTACATTCAAGTCTCGTCTCCCTGATTTGTCTTTCCTAACCGATATCCACTGCACCACAACGCACAGAATTTGACAACTTCTTCCATTTTACTGAAACAGCCATGAAACACTTATATTTTCTTTCATTTGTTAACTGAAACCAAGTACTGTCTTTTTCAATTTTTTCCGCGCGACGGAATAGACTAATTACACACTAGCAGTATAGCCCGGCTTTGCTCGGATGTAATGAAAGCTTTAAAACTATTCTATGCTCCTGGAGCTCAGTCTCCTTTGACGTTGGCACGAAAAACTAAAAAGCAATAGTTTTTTTCCAGTTAAAGCGAAACCGTAGACTGAATGAAAAATGAATGGATATAAGTCAAATTTTCATTCATATTTATCGAATAAATACCAGCAATACATTTTTTAATCGTTTCCCCCCAAGCAAAGCGGTACCGCCACTGATGTGTAGGGGGGCTACATAAAAGAGTTAAAGTTTTAGACAGTGGGAGAGGGAATACAAAGACGAACCAGCTACGGGAGGTGAAAGAGATAGGACTAGAGAAAGATGTGAACACAGGAGTGAAGACAGTTCCGAAGGTAGTGAGAAAGGAAAAGAACAAGATACACATTGTGATGTAGAAAGGACTGGAATTACATAAGAGAGGTTAAGTATTAGGCAGGAGGAGAGTGAAGACAAAGACGAACCAGCTACAAGGGGATGAAAGAGAAAGGGCAAGACAAGGATGTGAACACAGGTGTGAAGACAGTTACGAAGGTAGAGAGAAAGGAAAAGAACAAGATACACATTGTGATGTAGAAAGGACTGGAATTACATAAGAGAGGTTAAGTATTAGGCAGGAGGAGAGTGAAGACAAAGACGAACCAGCTACAAGGGGGTGAAAGAGAAAGGGCAAGAGAAGGATGTGAACACAGGAGTGAAGACAGTTCCGAAGGTAGTGAGAAAGGAAAAGAACAAGATACACAGGGTGATGTAGAAAGGACTGGAGTTAAGTGGATACGAGATGGGAATTGACTTTGCATTTAAATTGTTGGAGGTTGTAGCAGTCTGGAAAGCAAGTATATGGAAGGATGTTCCACAAGTGGGAAGCAGAAGAAAAAAAGCCGATGGAGTAGATATGCCGCCTGCATTTGGTTGATCTAACTTTAAAAATGGTGGGATCGTGTTACCAGTCTGGTTGCCAGAGTTAATTCTTGTGGAGAGGGCACTAGTGACCTAAGTTCTTCGGAGCAGAGGCCATGTAAATACTTGTAGAATAGACAGAGGGAATCCACATTCCGCCAATGAGAAAATGGCTGGAGTCGAGCTGCCAAGTCGGCACTAATCACATTACAGAATCTCTTTTGCAGCCTGTCGAGAACATATAGCGGGGCATTATTCTTTTCCCGTTTGTAGTGGGAGTCCGTTCTAGTGAAGGGTAGTTGTATATTTTTGAAGATTACCGGAATTTGGCCTTGTTGTAGATAGCCCACTATTAGTCATAAAATGATTATAAAATCAAGAAAAGCAAATTGAGTTGAAAAATAACATTTTATATATACACATATCAATTAATGTTTTTACAATTAAAGTAATACTTGAAATACAGGTCCAACGGAAGTTAAAATATTCATATCAATAAAATGCTGAAAGAGAATTAATGCTTAGGAATGTGGGGAGCGCTATGAGTAAGAAATGTCTTTGATGTATTTGCTCCTTAGGTCAGTAAGTAGTTTTGAGGCAGGCAAGAAGAAAAGAGGTAAGGGAGGCGAGCGTAGTAAGCCGCTTGACTTTCGGTCAAGGGAGCTACTAATTACTCTCTTCTCATCGAGTCGGTCTGCCTGTCGAATGCTTTCTGTATCCGCTTTTTATATCTTCTTTTTGGATCACAGCAGCTCATTTGAGATTTCACACTTGTATTTGATTCTGGGCTTTCCATTGGCTAATAAATAAAATTCGCGTAGGCTCGCGAACTGGAAATTTAATATTTAATTAATTTTTAGTTTTCAACCGGAACATCTGCGCGGAGCCGGCGGCGCACGGACGACATTTGGTCATTTGCTTTTTGGTCGTGAAAGCGCTAACATCCGGTCCATCGCTTTTACTTGGTATCACCACAAACACTTAGACGAACAGCAGGGGCGCTTGACCAGATATGACAACAGTATTCCATGCAATTTACCAGCAATACATTCTTGAAAAAAAAAAAATACCAACAATTCATTATTTGTAAATGAAAATACTAATGCTTTCAAGAAAATTAAATTTAGGCATTAAATGACCCATAAGGTGTTGATATTCCACTAAACAAACAAACAAACGAAGGATTTTATATAACGGCTTCACATCCGTTTCCTGTCTCACAATCCTAGACAACTTGAGTAATAGCAGTTAACTAAATGAAATAAGCTGTGTTATAATCTACACTCCCAGCCATAATTATTAAGCAACCCAGTGTTTAAAAAATGATGTATTTCATACTATTTGTTAGTATTTATTGCCAGGTCAATAATTGCAAATGAAAATAGAATGGTTCTTTTGTTAATACTGCACTATAACATGTGCATCAAATAAATTTATAAATATTTAATAATTACCTATATTGCAGTTTCATCAATGAAAAAATGACAAAAATTTAGGGTGATTCGGACGAGTTCATCTTTGCTTCGTTGCCTTGTAAAATTTTGCAAAGTAATGATAACAAAAGCACCATTCTATTTCATCTGGCAATAAATACTAAAAATAGTGTGAAATACATAATTTCTTTTAAAAAAACTGGGATGGCCTAATAATTATGGCCGGTAGTATTTGGAGTAGATAGACTAATTGGAGTAGATAGACAAAACTATCGCCCGGTTCACACTCCACCCTCGTCTATTAAACAGGCTCATACCTTGTTCCCTGTTTAGGATGCGGTTTCCGGTTTTCTCTTTTCCAATATTCTCACTCTTTTTTTTTCTTTTTTTCAATTGGAGTAGATAGACTAACTAAACTATCGCACAATTCACACTCCACCCTTGTCTATTGAACAGGTGAAGAGGATCATCCCTTGTTCCCTGTTTAGGATGCGGTTTCTGGTTTTCTCTTTTCCAATCTTTTCACTCCTACGTAGCCCCCTGCACATCAGTGGCGTTACCGCCTTGCTCGGGTGATATGATTAAAAAAAAAGAATATATATATATATAGTGTATTGAATAATTATGGCCGGTAGTGCATAATCTTCCTAAAACTAGATCTTCTGATACATGTTGTACAAATGTCTACCATTGACCGGATGTGAACCCTCTGAAATCCAAGACTGAACTAAAAACTTCCTTAACTGCGCATAGGCTCCGCACACACCTTCCGTTTCACTTACACACACAAAGAAAAATACAATCCACAATTTTGACCACTAACGACCACTCACGCCTAAAGAAAGAAAATAAAAACTGAAGCCGATCCGAGCCTAAGAAAACGCTATAAAAACTCATGAAAGGCACTTCTTCGGCAGTCGGTCTTCATAACACCCAAGATTCACAATGTTCGTCGGGACGTCCAATCACCAAAAAGCACGTGCTGAAGACTTTCACCGCAGTAAATTACAACTCACCCTCACTCTCTTACAGTACGCCTCTGCTGACGACTTTTATTACTCTTCTTTTTCTTCTATGTGCCCTGTCCCTTCAGGACGTAGGCGATCATGGCTTTCCACGTTTCCCTATCCCTGGTGGCTCTGAGCACGCCTTCTGTTACACCATGCAATCCTCGTTCCGTCATCCACCTGATTAGGTCCTTCAAATATGTTATCCGTTACTTTCCCCTGTCTCTTTTTCCCTCTATCTGGCCTGTTAGTATCAGATTCTCCAAGCCCTCCTTCCTCATTGAGGAACTTCAGCTGTCTCTTCCTGATGCTCAGTATTACTTTCCTTTTTGTTTCCATCATTTCCAAGACCTCATCATTGCTCACATGCTTGATCCATGATATTCGCAGCATCCTTCTGTAGAACTACATTTCAGTTGCTTCATGTTTTTCCTTCATCTTTGATGCTATTGCCCAGCATTCCCTGCCATATTGAAGAACGGACAACACAGCAATCCAGTACTCTCTTCTAGTTTCTAGAGAAATTGTCCTGTTTCTTAATACCTTACTCAACTTCTGGAATGCTTCTTTCGCCATGCCAACTCGCCTTCGGATCTCTGTGTCGCACTTTCCGTCTTCTGTTATAATGCTTCCCAAGTATTTTGTGACTCTACTTATCTCTTTCTTTTGACAAGAGATATTTACACCGATTTACCACTTGTATTTTTCGCTAATGCAATTATTTATTTCCTAAACCTCCGTCGATTCTTCTTTGTTCTGCCATCATACGCTTAATATAACAACTGAAAAGTCGGAATACATCACAAATGCAGGAACAATCGGATCACCATAATTGAATAATGGTTATCATTTTCTCTATCATTAATTGTAATTAGGTTGTATATAATTGCTTAGGACACTAATGGGTGAGCATCACTAATGGGTGAAACACGCTTGGGCGATCATGTCTCTAAAGAGTCATGACTGACTGGGCAGAAGATTATCCCGCAGTAGGCTGCCATTGCTTTCTGCGATAGACTGGTTGCCGACCAAGGCTATAGAACCCAATCTGTCCTGTTATTTAACCCATAACTGGAAGGAAGAGACGTACTAATACCTTTCCCAACGATATTTGCGCGTAAGTGAATGCAATGAATTCAACTGGAATTCGAACTTGGCTCCCCGATTTCTCGTTCCGAGCCGATATCCACTGCACCACGACGCACAGTGGGTGAGCCAAACTAATTTATGTTATTCAATTTTTTTTACCAACGTAATTGTCAGTACTGTTCGCACGTTTATCAATTCCATTTAAGTAACTGCTTTATTGACATCGGTGTCTCTCTCTAAGACTGCAGGTTTAAAACGTGCGTGCCTGTGTCTCATAGCACCGGCTCGACTACCTACAGTACATGTGCCACACGGGGCACGCCAAGCAATTTTCCGCGATACGTAAATTGTGTAAAACTCAAAGTAACAAAGTATCTTGCCGATATTGAGCAATTTGCTTAGACCATCCAAGGACAAGGCTCCCATTAATAATAAAAACTTAAAAAAAACTCTTAATAAAAGTTTATTTCTATTAATGTGATTTACATATTATTGTATACATTACTACATAAAGTATATTGTAGAACAGGTATATTGATCTTGACTTGTATAAGAATAGGTAGGTTATTGGCACACTGAATGATTTTCAGACCCTAAGTCGGCACAGGACGGATTGAGAGAAAAAGAAACAGGAGAAAGCCGCGAGAGACCTACTTGACAGATCTGAGCAAATGGAGTGGTGTTTGGGAGAGATACTAAGAGGAACAATTTTGAGAGCGACAAGAGACAAAGCTAAGTGAAAGTCCATGATCGCCTACGTCCTGAAGGGACGCAGCACAAGAAGAAGAAGAAGAAGAAGAAGAAGAAGAAGTTGGCATATAGTTAACAAAAGGTTGCCGATCTATGACTTAAGCCAACAAAATAGAAGAAGCTATGGAGATCCAGATCGCACAACGAATGGACATATCACGTAACAGAAGAGGAATTAAAAGAATGACAGATCAGGAACAAAGAGGTTAGTAAATAGGGTTTAAAGTTATTTAGAGCGACGAAAGACATATAGTAGTGGAGAGCCATAATCGCCCACACCCCGAAGGTCTTTCATTTGTTTTAAGAAAATTGCTACTGCTCTTTCGGCTTTTAGTTTAACTTATTCCTGTGAGAAAATTTTCTTTAACATAAAAGCAGTGTAAAGTCCACAACAAAGTTGCCTAACACCTGAACATTTAGAAAATTGTTTAAAACTCAAAGTATGATGCCGATATTGAGCAAATAGCTAAGACCATGCAAGGGTAAAATTCCCATTAATAATAGAAACTTAAAAAACTTTTACAAACAGTTTGTTTCTATTAATGAGTTTTCCATATTATTGTACATATTCTTATATAAAATATATTGTACAACAGATATATTGAGCTTGACTTGTATAAAAACGTATGCTGCTGATTTTAAAGCTCTAAGTCGCCACCTAGTTAGCAAAAGGTTGCCGACCCCTGTCATCGTATATTACGTGGGGAGAAGCACCATGTTTACTGCGTCCTTAGAAGCAGCGGTGTGTCTAGGTTAAGATAATCTGATGGAACCCACTAATCTCTAAACTGTTTTTTTTAATTCAGAGTGTCCTTTCTCTTAGATTGCTTGCCGTCTCAGTGCAAGAGAGTGCGACACGCTTTACTTTTTAACCTGTTGCGTATTGTTTCTAGTTGGACTAAAAGCAGAACTAAAAACAAAACTTACACATGGAAACGACGGGTCATCATTGTGAGTGAAAGGATATGGTTGGTTTGGTTTGGTTAGGTTTGGTTAGGTTAGGTTTGGTTTGGTTAGGTTTGGCTTGGTTAGGTTTGGTTAGGTTTGGTTTGGTTTGGTTAGGTATGGTTAGGTTAGGTTTGGTTTGTTTTACAGCATGTCAACTTCAATAGGGTTTTAATGTTGACAAAACTTTTACAATAGATTCGTATGAATATATATTTTTTTTTAATCATATCACCCCAAGCAAGGCGAAAACGCCACTGATGCGTAGGGGGCTACGTAAGGGTAAAAAGAATGAAAAAGAGAAACCCGGAAACCACATCCTAAACAGGGAACAAGGGATGGGCCTTTTCACCTGTTCAATAGACGTGGGTGGAGTGTGAACCGGGCGATAGTTTAGTCAATCTACTCCAATTTGTATTACTCCAATATGTATTACTAGCAGTATAGCCGGGCGTTGCTCGGGTGTAATGAAAGCTTTAAAACTAATCCATGGTCCTGGAGCTCAGACTTTTGGACGTTGGCACGAAAGACTAAAAAGCAATAGTTGTTTCCAGTTAAAGCGAAACCATAGACTGAAAGAAAAATGAATGGATGTAAGTGAAATTTTGATTTCCTGGTATCGATTTTTTTTCGTCGTAAACTGAATTTTGAAGGCTAAATAAATCCTCTGAGTAAATGGCATCATGGCTGAGACTAAGAACTACAATTATACCTACTTAGAGCCAAACCCGAAGCAAAAACTAAAATAAAAGGGCTGAAAAAATACAGGCAGATAAACAGACACACACACAAACATCTTGCCTTTTATATATGTATATATTATCGATTTTCTGCACTAATGTAAGAACTGCAACCTTGGAACTTCCAAATATCGTTTCTTATGTCTTTGTCTATGAGTGTATCAAATGTGATTATAATCGGACCGCTCCTTCTATAACCCGATTTTTTCGATTATCGATATTTATCAGGGGTACCTCGACACAAAACCTAGCTAAGAACACTCGCAGATGCTTATAGTACAACTGTGTAAATTTTCAAGAAAATTGGTTCAGCCGTTTCGGAGTCTATAGGTAACGTATAAACACACACACACACACACACACACACACACACACACACACACAGAGGCAAAGTTCCATTTATAAACACGTTTAGATTTATGGCACACTAGCAGTATAGCCCGGCGTTGCTTGGGTGGAATGAAAGCTTTAAAACTAATCCATGGTCCTGGAGCTCAGACTCTTTGGACGTTGGCACGAAAGACTAAAAAGCAATAGTTGTTTCCAGTTAAAGCGAAACCGTAGAGTGAAGGTATAATGAATGGATGTAAGTCAAATTTTGATTTCCTGGTATCGATATTAAATAAGCCTAAGAAAGTCATGCTGTGCATCTGGTTGGGTTGAAACAGAATACTGTACTATAACCTCCTGATAAGTCAATTGATTCTGAAAATTACTGAAGGAATTAAATTCAGAAAAAAAAGGTACAAATTATTTCAATTATTAAATAACTAGCAGTATAGCCCGTCGTTGCTCGGGTGTAATGAAAGCTTTAAAACTAATCCATGATCCTGGAGCTCAGATTTAGCCGAAACAATATTTTAAATAATAAAATAATTGCGACAATTTATCAATCGCACCTAGTATATATATATATATATATATATATATATATATATATATATGTATATGTATATTAGCAGTATAGCCCGTCGTTGCTCGGGTGTAATGAAAGCTTTAAAACTAATCCATGATCCTGGAGCTCAGATTTAGCCGAAACAATATTTGAAATAATAAAATAATTGCGACAATTTATCAATACAACCTAGTATATATATATATATATATTTATATATATAAGTATATTAGCAGTATAGCCCGTCGTTGCTCGGGTGTAATGAAAGCTTTAAAACTAATCCAGGCTAATCCATGGTCCTGGAGCTCAGACTCTTTGGACATTGGCACGAAAGACTAAAAAGCAATAGTTGTTTCCAGTTAAAGCGAAACCGTAGAGTGAAAGGAAAATGAATGGATGTAAGAGTCATGAAACTGTATCTGTTTTTCTTGGGTGCTCTACTCAGAATACGCTTATCCTAGATTTAAGCGGGCGAAGAAAAAAATCAGTTATTATCTCTCCTCTTTTCTCTTCTCCCTTTCTCATCACTAGAAATAGTCTTACACGGGGTTTTGATCTTGCTTATCGAAATATCTTTCTTCTTTCTTCTTTTTTTTTTTATAATCTTCTCACCTCAAGCAAGACGGGACTGCCACTGGTGCTCAGGCGTTTTACATAATAGGATAGTGAAGATAGGGGGAAGAACAGGTCACAGTGGGTGTCGGAGAATGAGTAAAAGAAGGACGGGTGTGAAGAGAGCTGCGTGAGGGCAAAGTGTAAAGTGAGAAGAAGGATTAGAATCAAGAAGATGAGAGATGACAGTTGACGTTCCATTTAAACTCTTGGAGATTGTTGCTATCAGGGATAGCAAAAATACGGAAGGGAGTTCCAGAGGCGAAAAGTGCGAGAAAAGACGATGAGGAGTAGAAGTTGTGGTTCCACTTGAATGTTTTCACAGTGAAAGAGTGGGACCTTGTTGCCAGTCTAATAGCTCGACTAAATTCGTGTAGGTAGCACTAAGAAGCTGAGCTCGTCGGAGTAGAGCCGTGAAAGTATTTATAGAAAAGACAGAGAGAAGCCACAAATCGTCAGTGAGAGAGAGAGACTGGAGTCGAGCCGCAAGGTCAGAATCGACTACATTGGAATTCATCTTTGGATCCTGT
This sequence comes from Ascarosepion bandense, assembly GCA_037127315.1. Lineage (NCBI taxonomy): Eukaryota > Metazoa > Mollusca > Cephalopoda > Sepiida > Sepiidae > Ascarosepion > Ascarosepion bandense. The sequence goes on along the minus strand of JBBBDQ010002273.1, from coordinate 1,674,674 downwards.
CGAGAACCCCAAGGTGAACAGCAGGGGCTCCCGACCAGATATGACAGAAGTATTCAATACACGGGCGAATGGTAGATTTGTATCGTGCATGATAGATTCAGAAGAGAAAAACTTCCTGGCCCGACACAGGGATCCGACTTTCTTAGCAGTAGAATTAGCTATTAATTCAATGTAGTCGTTCCACTTACGAATGCCGGCGTTAATATTAATGAGTTGTTAAGAAAATGATAAGCAGACGATTTTTGCAAGAGATGTACAAAATATTTTATTTTATTTTATTGAATTTATTAATTTTTACTGAGTAATACATCATAAAAATCATTGAATTTATAAATTAAGCCATGATTTTTTTGTTCTTTTCGGACTGATGAAATCAGTTTTTCATATAAGCTGTTCTTTCACAGGACGTGAAGTAGGAGCCCATTTTTTATGTTACCAAATTAAAAAAAATGATTTCCAAGAATTGTTGCTTATTAACATAATAACTGTAAAAATATATTTAAAGGCTCGCGTTAGAAAACCGGTAAAAGCAGTAAGGATGTATCAAAATATATTCGCATTTTTTGACTGCATTGGTATACTATAATTAACTAGCAGTATAGCCCAGCGTTGCTCGGGTGTAATGAAAGCTTTAAAACTAATCCATGGTCCTGGAGCTAAGACTCTTTGGACATTGGCACGAAAGACTAAAAAGACTGAAAGAAAAATGAATGGATGTAAATCAAATTTTGATTTCCTGGTATCGATATCAAATAAGATTTTTTTCGTCGTAAACTGAATTTTGAAGGCTAAATAAGTCCTTTGAGTAAATGGTATCATGGCTGAGACTAAGAACTACAATTATACCTACTTAGAGCCAAACCCGAAGCAAAAACTAAAATAAAAGGGCTGAAAAAATACAGGCAGATAAACAGACACACACACAAACATCTTGCCTTTTATATATGTGTATATTATCGATTTTCTGCACTATTGTAAGAACTGCAACCTTGAAACTTCCAAATATCGTTTCTTATGTCTTTGTCTATGAGTGTATCAAATGTGATTATAATCGGACACTCCTTCTATAACCCGATTTTTTCGATTATCGATATTTATCAGGGGTACCTCGACACAAAACCTAGCTAAGACCACTCGCAGACGCTTATAGTACAACTGTGTAAATTTTTAAGAAAATTGGTCCAGCCGTTTCGGAGTCTATAGGTAACGGACACACACACACACACACACACACACACACACACACACACACACACACACACACACACACACACACACACACACACACAGTTCTATTTATAAATAAGTTTAGATTTAGATTTAGATATAACGCAGTACCGGACATATAAATTGTTTCCAGATAGCGTGTATCTGTACGGGTACAAAATGAGGAAAAAGGCAACAGAAAAAACTATTAACCGACGCGTTTCGTCCTCTGACGGACATTATCAAGACAAATGTAGGATTCAGTTTGTGCATGTGTTTATATACAGTACCGGCCATAATTATTAGGTCACCCCAGTTTTTAAAAGAAATGGTGTACACTACTGGCCATAATTATTAGGCAACCTGTTTTTTTTAAAAAAAGAAATGATGTACACTACCGGCCATAATTATTAAGACATCCCATTTTTTAAAAGAAATATGTACACTACCGGCCATAATTATTAGGACACCTCAATTTTTAAAAGAAATGATGTACACTACCGGCCATAATTAGAAGGCTAACCTAGTTCTTTAAAAGAAATTATGTATTTCATACTATTTGTGTAAATGAAAATAGAATGTTTTTTTATTAATACTTTGCGAAATTCTACAAGGCAAGGAAGCAAAGATGAACTTGTCCGAATCACGCTAAATTTTTTTCATTATTTCATTGATGAAACTGCAAAATAGGTTATTATTAAATATTTATAAATTCATTTGATACACATTTTATTGTGCAGCATCAACAAAAGAACAATTCTATTTTCATTTACAATTATTCACTTGGCAATAAATACTAAAAAATAATATGAAATACATAATTTTTTTAAACACTGGTCTAATAATTGTGGCCGGTAGTGTACAAAATAAGGATGCCGTTAGTTTATCTTAGGCTTTTATAAAGAAAGAAGGCATAGTGTGAAGTTTTGCTAAGTTTCATACCATTCTTTCTCTCTTTATAAAAGACTTGATAAACTAATGAGACTGTAGGGATTAAATAAAATTACTAAATAAACTTGAATACAGAATATATGAGCTACACTACTGGCTATAATTATTAGACCATTCCAGTTTAAAAAACGTATTTCATACTATTCTTAAGTGGATAATTCTAAATGAAAATAGAATGATTTTTTTGTTATTACTTTGCAAAATTTTACAAGGCATAAAAAGCAAAGATGAACTCGTCCGAATCACCCTAAATTTTCTTCATTCTTTCATTGATGAAACTGTAATATAGGTAATAATTAATTATTTATGAATTCATTTGATGCACATGTTATTGTGCAGTATTAACAAAAGAACACTTCTATTTTCATTTACAATTATTCACTTGGCAATAAATACTAAAAAATAATATGAAATACATAACTTTTTTAAACACTGGGGTGGTCTAATAATTATAGCCGGTAGTGTACAAAATAAGGATGCCGTTAGTTTATCTTAGGCTTTTATAAAGAAAGAAGGCATAGTGTGAAGTTTTGCTAAGTTTCATACCATTCTTTCTCTCTTTATAAAAGACTTGATAAACTAATGAGACTGTAGGGATTAAATAAAAATACAAAATAAAATTAAAAAAAAACACGAAATAAAATAAAAACTACGAAATAAAAAATACAAAATAAAATCCCATAAAACCCTTGCTTTTGTATATAAACACGTGCAGCAAAATAAATCCCACATTTGCCTTGATAATTTCCCTGAGAGAAAGAAACCATCCGAAGTATATCATGCTAACCGTTACATCGCCCGTCGATGCCTGGGTAATTTTGGTAAATATACATATATATATATATTTTTATCATTTCAGCCCAAGCAAGGCATTTCACCGCCACTGTTGTGCAGGGGGTTACATTGGGGAAAGTGAGGAGAAAGAGTGGTTAGGGGGTTATATAGTGTAAAGTGATGAGAAAGAGTGGTTAGGGGGTTACATCGGGGAAAGTGATAGGAAATATCAGAAGGAGGGTGATAGACGCGTAAGGATACCGAGGATGAGGGTTGCGTGGATGTGAAGAGTGTTTAAGAGAATGGGTGCGAGTTAGTGTGTTAGGAAGTGTCTATTGACCCTACATTTAAACTCCTGGAGATTGTAGCTGTCAGGGAAGCAAGCATGTGGAAGGGAATTCCACAGGCGGGAAGTGCGAGAAAAGAAGCTATTGGAGTAGAAATTGCGGTTACATCTTATCTGTTTCACTGTAAAAGGGTCGGACCTGGTTGCTAATCCAGTATCTCGTGCAAATTCATACCCAGAGGGCACCAGTGATTTAAGTTCATCGGAGAAGAAGCCGTGAAATTATTTATAGAAGAGACACAGGGAAGCCACGTCACGCCGGTGAGAGAGTTACTGCAGCCGGGCTGCCAAGTCAGTATCGATCACATTACAGATTCTCCGTTGGATTTTGTCAAGAACCCCGAGGAAGATATATCTGTTGAAATGAGATGTCAGTGCTATTTCTATTTTCGCGCCATTTAGACGACAATTTATATATCGCACCCCCGTGTGTGTGCGTGTGTGTGTGTGTGTGTGTGTGTGTGTGTGTGTGTGTGTGTGTGTGTGTGTGTAAAAATTGCCAGCTAAGGGTATAGAACCCAATGTCCATTTATTTAACCTATACCTGGAGGGAAGAGACGAATTAATACCTTTCCCAGGGATATTTGCGCCTAAGTGAATGGAATGAATTCAACTGGAATTCGAACTCGGCTCCCCAATTTCTCGTTTCGAGCCTGTATCCACAAAGACCCTCCAAAGTATATCATGCGTCGAACATGGATCGACTGCTTGGAAGGCAACCATGCTAACCGTTACCCAGCCCGCCGACGCCTGGCCAATTTTGGTAAATTAAATACATCTGTTGAAATGAGATGTCAGTGCTATTTTTAGACGACAGTGTGTGTGTGTGTGTGTGTGTGTGTGTGTGTGCGTGCGTGTGTGTGTGTGTGTGTGTGTGTGTGTGTGTGTGTGTGAAAATTAAGAATATCATATCAATAGCACTGTGGAATATCTTATTTTCTAACTGGAGTCAGAATAAACAAATTACTTTCACTTTCACTTCAACGCGCTGTCGTATAAGTAAGAATCTATCGGAGAATAGGATTGCTGAAATCCTCTGTTAATGAGATCAAATGACTTTCGCCATTGATCCGTGAACTTCTCTTTCTTTACTATTCTTATTCTGCAGCATATATTAAAAAAAAAATTAGCAACAAAAAAACCGTAAAAGCTTTCTATTCCCTCACATTTTATCCGCAATTCTTGCTTCAACATTGTGTCCCGCATCAGGTTTTTTTTCTTTTTTCCCCTAACCTATGACAAGCCTCCTTTTCATTTATAGATTCCACTGTAGCATCCTCTTCAACAGAAGCGCTCGCCTCCTCGATGAAATTTATTTTACGCACCACCCATCGCTGATGCCACTTTCGCATAATTTACAGAGTCTTTGGGAAATTCTTAAGCTATTCAGGCGAGAAGGAAAAAAAAATCCAGTAATGTGCCATGAATCTAAACTTATTTATAAATGGAAATTTGTCTGTGTGTGTGTGTGTATCTGTGTGTGTTTGTCCTTTACCTATAGACTCCGAAACGGCTGAATCGATTTTCTTGAAAATTTACACAGTTGGACTATAAACGTCTGCGAGGGTTCTTAGCTAGGTTTTGTGTTGAGGTCAGTCAGTCAGTTTAGGTTCCATACGTGATACACGCTTGGGCGATCATGTCACGAAAGAGACATGACTGACTGGGCAGAAGATTATCTTGCAGCAGGTTGCCATTGCTTTCTGCGGTAGACTGGTTGCCGACCAAGGCTATAGAACCCAATCTGTCCTGCTATTTAACCCATAACTGGAAGGAAGAGACGGATTAATACCTTTCCCAAGGGTATTTGCGCGTAAGTGAATACAATAGATTCAGTTGGAATTTGAACTCGGCTCCCCGGTTTCTCGGTCCGAGCCGATATCCACTGTACCACAAGGCACATCCTGTGTTGAAGTACCCCCGATAAATATCGAAAATCGATAATCAAAAATATTTCGTCATAGAAGGAGTGGTCCGATTTTAATCAAATTTGATACACTCATAGACAAAGACATAAGAAACGATATTCAGAAGTTTCAACGTTGCAGTTGTTACAATAGTGCAGAAAATATATATATATATATATATATAAATCGATACCAGAAAATCAAAATTTGACTTACATCCATTCATTTTTCTTTCAGTCTACGGTTTCGCTTTAACTGGAAACTTTTTAGTCTTTCGTGCCAACGTCCAAAGAGTCTGAGCTCCAGGACAATGGATTAGTATTAAAGCTTTCATTACACCCGAGCAACGCCGGGCTATACTGCTAGTGTGCCATAAATCTAAACGTATTTATAAATGGAACTTTGCCTCTGTGTGTGTGTGTGTGTGTGTGTGTGTGTGTGTGTGTGTGTGTGTGTATACGTTACCTATAGACTCCGAAACGGCTGAACCAATTTTCTTGAAAATTTACACAGTTGTACTATAAGCATCTGCGAGTGTTCTTAGCTAGGTTTCGTGTCGAGGTACCCCTGATAAATATCGATAATCGAAAAAATCGGGTTATAGAAGGAGTGGTCCGATTATAATCAAATTTGATACACTCATAGACAAAGACATAAAAAACGATATTCAGAAGTTTCAAGGTTGCATATCTTACAATAGTGCAGAAAATCAATAATGTATATGTATATATATATAAGGCAAGATGTTTGTGTGTGTGTGTGTGTGTGTGTGTGTGTGTGTGTGTGTGTGTGTGTGTGTGTGTGTGTGTGTGTGTCTGTTTATCTGTCTGTATGTCCTTTATACAAATCCACAATTTTTATCCGAGTCTCACCAAACTTCACACAAATATTCTTTAGGATGAGTGTGAGCTCCAGGACCATGGATTTGTTTTAAAGCTTTCATTACACCCGAGCAACGCCGGGCTATACTGCTAGTATTATGTATCACAAAGATACATAAAATACATTTTTAATAATTTTAAAAAAATACTTACGGTCAGCCAAGGATATAGATGTGCGTTGTGGTGCAATAGATAGCTACTCGAAACAACAAATTGGGGAGCCGAGTTCGAATTCCTGTTGAATTCTTCGCATTCACTCACTCACAAATACCCTTGGGTAATGTATTAACCAGTCTCTTCCCTCCAGTTGTGGGTTAAATAATAGGACACATTGGGTTCTATAGCCTTGGTTGGCAACCAGTCGTCGGCAGAAAGCAATGGCAACTTACTGCGGCATAATCTACTGCCCAGTCAGTCATGTCTCTTTCGAGACATGATCGCCCAAAGCGTGTTTACGTATGGCACTTAACTGACTGACTGAATATAATAGTTGGAAACGTATTTAAAACTTCTAGTGGGTATAAAGAGGGAGATCGTTTTTTTTTTATTATTATGAAGTAATAAACTGATCCCGTACTAATTGTACTTACATAATAATGTAGTATAATCTATCTCTTGTACCTTTAGCTATGAGTTAAATGGCAGGAAAGATTGGGTTCTATAACTTTGGCTGGCAACCAGTCTACCGCAGAAAGCAATGGCAACCTACTGATTGTTGAAAGGGCGTAAGAGGAGGAAATAAAAAGGGCATACTATGAGGATATGTAGGATAGATAATGTTTGTTCCTAGATTTGATTATCGTAGGCATCGGGGAAGGATCCTCTCTGGGGTCTGTTCTACCAAGTAACAGTTCTAAAGAAGAAGCTGTCTGAGAGAAACTTCCTCCTTACCAATGGAATAGGCAGTTAGTGAGAATGAGACAATCCTGTATAGGTGGCATGGTGGATCCTAGCTGTGAAGTTCTGAACTATTGTCACTCAGGAAAATACCTCGTGAATCATGATAATATTAACAGACTAACGACAGGTGAGCATCGTTTCGTCTGTGGGTAAGGGGTTATACGTTTGAAAATGCTTAATCACTCACAAGGCCGTGTAGACGATTTTGAAGTCTGTCACACCCGGAAAAAGAAAGCTGTGCAGCTCCAGAGAAGATATAGCAGCAATACATTTTAATTAATTTTTTTAATTGATTGATTAACTCGTTTAATTTACTTATTAACCTTTTGCAGGTTATTTAAAGCCGGTAGATGTTTTTAGATTGTAATATTTTGTGGTAGAGAGGAGATAATAATAGTATCATGATACAAGTGTTACTAATTAATCCATAGCTAGGAGGGGAAGAGGTGGATTCTCACCTTACCCAAGAATATTTGCACGTAACTGAAAACAACGAACCCAACCGGAATTAGAACTCAATTATCCAATAGACAATTCTAAGCCATTAGACTAAACTATCGCCCGGTTCACACTCCACCCACATCTATTGAACAGGTGAAGAGGTTCATCCCTTGTTTCCTGTTTAGGATGCGGTTTCCGGTTTTCTCTTTTCCAATCTTTTCACTCTTTTATTTTTTATTTTTATTTTTTTTCAATTGGAGTAGATAGACTAAACTATCGCCCGGTTCACACTCCACCCACATCTATTGAACAGGTGAAGAGGCTCATCCCTTGTTTCCTGTTTAGGATGTGGTTTCCGGCTTTCTCTTTTCCATTCTTTTTACCCTTACGTAGCCCCCTGCGCATCAGTGGTGTTACCGCCTTGCTTGGGGTGATATGATTAAAAAAAAAAAATCTATTACACTACTCGCACTCCCAAGCTAACAGCACCTCACCCATCTATGTAATGAGCAAGCTCAACCCTGCTTACCTGGGGCTGGGGTTTCTAAGTGATGTGCCTGTAAGCTTATTTTTGTTCTGATCTTGCTCATAGAATATAAAATATAGGAGTCAGGTAACTTCTGCAATGGTAACTTTCTAGCATCTTTAGCAAACGTTTCGTAACTCAAGGAGTACTTGTCAGTTAAGTGTTATACAAAGTACACGCTTAGGCGATTATGTCTCGAAAGAGATATGATTGACTGGGCAGAAGATTATCCCACAATATGTTATCATTGCTTTCTGCTGTAGACTGGTTACCAGCCAAGGCTATAGAACCCAATCTGTCCTATTATTTAACCCATAACTGGAGAGAAAAAACGGATTAATACCTTTCTCACGAGTATTTGTGCGTAAGTGAATGCAAGGAATTCAACTAGGAATTCGAACTCAGCACCCCGATTTGTCGTTCCGAGTTGATATCCACTGCACCACAACGCATATCCGAAATGAGCGACTAACCTCCTAATTAGCAATAGAAATACGCGCATTTAATCTTTAGTCTACTAATGTTGCTTACCAATTTTGTTGCCTCATGCAAAACTGCGTCTTGTAATAGAAGAATAAAATTCCAGCATTTATACTGATTAGCCGATTCCGAATTCCAGTTAAAACAACCAAGACAAGAGAATCCAATCCTGCTATTTAACCCATACTTGGAGAGAGAAGCGATCTATTAATAATTTTCCCATGGGTTTTTGCGTGTAAGTGAATTCAGCAAACTTAAGTGGAATTCGAACTTGGCTCTCCGATTTCTAGTTCCAAGCAACTACACCAAAACGCACATCATATTTGACAAGCGCACTTTTTCAAATAATTAAAACAAAAAGTCGTCTTGAAATTTGAAAATATAAAATTTTGTTTTAACATCCCAAAGAAGGTTAGCGTTATAGATTTTTTATCAAATGATTTTATGAAAAATCTGCTATTTTCTATCCTTTTCTTTTTATTCTTTTCTTTTAGAGTGGCCGATAACGAGTGATTTAAATCCCTTGGTCAAGGCTAAAAGGAAAGGATTATCCACTCTTTAAAGGTTAAGGAACCTGGCATCCAGTTTTAAATATCAAATGACAAAGACTTTGCTTAGACATGGAAGCCATGTGCTTGATGCCTCTAGCTTTTTAAAAATGAATATTTTTCTAAGTATAAAAATAATTCATGAATTACACTCTTATTAACTTAGGTTACACCTGATTACTTTTCAGGGCTTATTGGTTCGCTCGTGCGGATCGGTTGAAAAACGCTGATCTTTAAAGATGGATCGTATATTCGCAATTGAGGTCGTGGGTTAGCTTAAGTCCCAAAAGATATTCAAGACATGAAAGCTCATTGAGAATGCAACTACTCAACCTGACTGGAAAACTTAAGTTCTTTTAAGTAATGAGGAAATGTTACTACAAGGTGACTAAAATGTACTTGCCACTTTTTTATTTGTTCAAAAAAAAAAAAAAGAAAAAAAGATATACAGCCGTTGGATTCTAAAAATAATCCCTCATCGGCATTCAGAACCAACGAGCCTTCAGCTGCGCAATACCCTGGCGGTAAAAATCAGGTTTCCTGAACGTAAAGTAGTCCTTGAGTGCTACCGCACGTTTGGGTCTTTTTCGTAGGATTTTCTACGGTCATATCACGTTAAATCACCAATTCTCGCATGTTTACTGATATTGAGCATTTCAGTCAGTACCTAAATGGGTGACAGATTTTGAAGAAGAGGATCTGTAAGTTTGGATGTGCGAGTTTGAGTTTAAGTTTCAGTTTTGTTTAGCGGCATATCAACCTGGATGAGTTATTTAATGCCAAAACGGTGTTGTTTTAAGGTATTTTTTAATAAATGTTCGGATATAGTGAAAAGGTTGATTTAGTCAGATTTTAATGAAATTTTTTTGTTTTTAATCTTTTTTATTTTAGAAAACTGAAAATGTCTTCTAGTTTTGTATTCAAAAATATTTTGCTGAAAATAATCTTTTCCTTCGAAAATGTGTTATAGTAATAATTGATTTTCTTCAAAAATGTATTATTGGTAATATTTTTCTTTCAAAAATATATATATTTCTATAAAAGTTTATTTTTATACTTTCATAGTGTTTTGACCCCACTTTGGTGGGGGTTAACTATTTGCCCATAGCTGGGACCCTAACAGGTGCTACCACTCAGTGTCAGAATAGACCTGGGAACAACAAAAATTAAGAGGTGGTTTCATGCTATTCACAATCTTCCGATTGCTGCCGGATGCAGTTTACCGTCATACCCGGGACCGATGTGCGAGTTGTGTAATAGGTACTGGCTGGGAATTGGAGATTGGATAGCTGTGTTCCAACTCCATTCAGGTTGATTTTATTCACTTACATGCAAAGTGCCATTGAGAAAGGTATGGATCCATTTCTTATGTACCCAGCTATGGGTTCGTTAGTAGAAATGGTATCAGTAAATCGTCATTATTTGACATGTCGTTAGTCCTCAAAGTAGTCCCCATCAGAATCCAGAACTTTTTTTGTAAGTCTGCCTCATTCTTCAAAGATTTTCAACAAAGGTGGTTATCCAGTGAGGGGAAAGATTAGGGGGTCCGGGAAGTATTCTGAATAGCATAGTGTCTTCCAGCCAAGTCGCCTTATGGTACCCTGTCCCCCGCGCCACATGAAGCCTGGCATTGTCGTGGAAGAACAGAACACCATTGCGAATAACTGTTGTGGATTCCAGATGAGGAACCGCACAAAATAATGAACAACAAACCAGATATTTGAGAAAAATAAGTATATTAAACGTAAAAATACAAACTTGAACGCAGGTTAGTAATCCAGGAATACGATTAGTAACGAATATATATATATATATATATATATATATATATATAAGTTTTTGAAATGAAGCCGTACTAGAATTAGTATGTCCACGTCGGAAGCTGACGGGTGCTGTGTAATACTATTCTGGCTGAGTGGAGCTCAGAGCTAGTATAACTATTGATGCTGTATTCTCCGTGGAACTTCGGTATCTCTCGTTATCTGTCGGTATCTTACGGATCTCTACAAGAGTATATGTATACTCACGTTGAGTCCATTATCATAGAAAAGGGGGAGATTCCACAATAACCAAGGCTGGTTCCTCCTGATTCAGTGACCGTTGCACACGTTCCAACTGCTGCGAGTACAGGTCTGCATTAATGTTTGGACTCGTTAGTATCAGCTCATAGTTCACCACTTGTCGATTAGTCCACCAGATACAGAACTTGATCTTGTATGGGTGAAGAAATGATTTAATAGTGAGAGTCACGATGTCTCGTGGTGACAGTGTCTGGCACGACTGGAAGAGACATACACGACTCCCTTTGCGTCACTGGTGAGCAATAGATCAAACAGCGTTGCGGTGCCGAAAAAGGAACGGGAGACGGGAATGCCACTCGTTGTTGCTTGTTCGATTCCAACAATATTCAGGGTGCTCCACTTGTACCCGTTACCGCATAGGTCCAACTAAAATCTGTTTCATCAGAAACCTTGAAGCGTTTGGCTAGTTCTCCACAGATTTGACCGTTGTCTTCCTCTATGGCTACCTTCAGGTCCTCACCATCCAGAACCTGTGGCCGGCCACATAAAGAGTTCCTCATAAATGACAGATCTCCCGACTCGAACATCTGGGACAAATGGATGGCGATGCGTTCCCGAAACGCTTGACGTTTTGATGCATTTAAGGACAAGCCCATCTTAAAGCAGACAAGACCGAATGAGCTGTTTCGACACCGTCACGTTTCCACGTCGCTGCTCGAGCTATGACTGATGTGTGTGCGTAACGCACGTGCATTGGTTAAAAGGTATGTCACCCCACATCACTTTTCCGGGACGTGACGCACACATTTGCGTATCAGTGATCGATTCTCACACGACGTAAAAAATGGTAAGGAGTATTTTGGTCAATTTATAATTTAGTTTTGCAGATAGTGAATGTTACAAAAGATAAACCTACGTAAACATTGAAAACCAGATTTTGCTTAATTATTTCATCTTGGGGAAGGTGATAATTTCACTAAGACACAAGGGCGACCGAGAGTGAAATATAATGAGGAGGAATTTAGAAGAAACCAGATGCCTCATCCTATACAAGAAAGAAGATACAAACCTCTACTACTGTCTATAGCAATATCAACTAGCAGCTGATATTTTGCTAAGGACCTAAATTCATTGTGCCACAGAAATCAGTTTGACAATTATCTGTCTTGGCAAACAAGGTCAGCTTAATGGTGTGTACCTCTCAAGAACCAGTTCAACTGATCCTGACAAAGAAATATCACTGTCACTGAGTGAAGCTAACCCCCGAGTTCTAGATTAATAACTTGTTTTAAACAGAGCTCTCAAGGCAATGAACACTGTTATTTATAAGACAATGGTCCCTCGCAGCAAAAGTGAAAGAGAAATGCACCAAAATAAACAAGAGATCGCTAAGGCCCAACGCGAAAATTAAAACTGTTCGCCCCCTCATTTGGCCAGGCCTCTACCTAGCTCGTCTACAATGGAAGGTTAAAACCGAATAAAAATATTTCATGTGTAACAAAAGAGTTATTTTTAAGCCATAGGCTAGACCCTGAGAATGGATCTGGTGTCTTATGTGATTTGCAACGCAATAGGCAAGACCCGGAGGAGTATGAACCGGACGATATGTGAGTCAGATGCGGAAAAAAATAAATAGAAAATAAACATTAAATAAAATTTCTACGATTTTAAAATTATAAAGTTGTAATAAAATTTAGAAAGACATGAAACCTAACCCTAAACATCAAACAATGGATAGAGATATATTCCTGTTCAAAAAACAAGGAAGACTGTGAGCCGGTATACGGTATTTCCGGGCAAAATTTTGTAATGACTCAGTCTTTCTTATCGAAATGATAATTGTTTCGGCCGGCCACTTTTCTGGATCTTTTTGCATTAATGAAGGAACCCCCAAGGTTCTATAATTGGACCAACGTGTTTCTTCAGCTACTTCTTAATGGTTTCTGTTCACCATTCGCTATCTATGCTGATGACAAAATTTATTCCTACTAAGTCTGAGCAGATCGATGACGTCAAATTGGCAACTTATCTAAAAGAAATATCTTTCTGTTGTTAACTGGGGCAAGGAATTGCTTGCTAATTTTAACGGCTCGGAATAAGTAACTGGATGTGCGTTGTGGTGCACTGGTTATCGGCAAGGAACGAGAAATCGAGGAGCTAAGTTCGAATTCCAGTTGAATTCCTTGCACTCACTTACGCGCAAATACCCTTGAGAAAGGTATTAATCCGTCTCTTTCCTCCAGTTATGGGTTAAATAACAGGACCGATTGGATTCTATATTCTTGGTTGGCATCCAGTCTACCACAGAAATTAATAGCAACATACTGGAGGATAACGTTCTGCCCAGTCAGTCATATCTCTTTCGAAACTACTTCAAGCAGTAACTATAGTAAATGTAAAAATTATGGAAAATTTTCTGACATTTACTCAACAATATGTGCGTTGTGTTGCAGTGGTTATCAACTTGCAGTGGTTATCACTTACGCGCAAATTCCCTTAGGAAATGTATTAATTCGTCTCTTTCCTCCAGTTTTGGGTTAACTAACAAGACAGATTGGGTTCTATAGCCTTGCCTGGCAACCAGTCTACCACAGCAAGTAATGGCAACCTACTGCGGGATAATCTTCTGCCCAGTCAGTCATGTCTCTTTAGAGACATGATCGGCTAAGAGTGTTTCACGTGTGGCACTTAACTGACTGAATATAATAGTTGGAATAATGATTAAGGCTTATATTGGTCATAAAGTGGGGGATCAGTTTATTACTGCATAACTATAGGAAACCGATCCCCCACTAATTACTACACAATAATATAATAGATTTCTTTTCTCTTTACCTATGAGTCAAATAACAGGACAGATTGGGTTCTATATCCTTGATTAGGGACCAGTCTACCGCAGAAAGTAATGGCAACCTACTGCGGAATAATCTTCTGTCCAGTCAGTCATGTCTATTTCAAGACATGATCGTCCAAGCATGTATCACGTATGGCACTTAACTGACTGACTGAATACCTAAATGCTCTATTATAATCATCTAAGATATCTATTTTTTGCCATTCATCAGCATGGCTGATGTCAACTTCGGGGAGAGTGATTCCTTGCACTTTCTCGGACGAATGTTTCCCGATAAAATTGGAATAAAAACAGGAAAACGCCCCTAGGACTCTAGACTTGCACTTACGTTGTTCGTCAACGATCTTCCTTATGGCATCTGTTCACAATTCAGTATCTATGCTGATGACAAAACAATTTATGCTCCGGTGAACATAGCTCTCTGGTGCCCCCTAAGTAGGAATTTACTCGAGCCACAAGATTAGCAACTAGGTCCCCACTTTTTACTGTGAAACCAATAAAATGTAAGCGCAAATTCTACTCCATCGGCTTCTTTTCTCGCAATTCCGCCCGTGAAATTCCCTTCCGTTTACTTGCTTCCCCGACAGCTACAACCTCCAAGAATTTAAATGTAAAGTCAATAGTCATCTCCTATCTCACTAACTTGCATCCTCTCTCTCAGGCTTCTTTCTCCGTCCACTCCACTCTCATCAGTATTCTCATCCTTCTCTTACCCATTTCCTGACACCCCCTATAATCTGTCACTCTTTCTCGTAACTTTCCTTCTATGTAACCCCCTGCCCACCAGTGGCAGTAAACTGCCTTACTTGGGGTGATATGCTTATAAAAAATAATTCCTGTCTTAAAATTATATATGGGGCAAGGAATTACTTGTTTATTTTAATTGTTTATTTTTTCTTTTCTGCTCTACCTTTTCTTCTTCTTCTTCTTCTGTTTTTCGTCTATATTATACTTCTTCTTCTTCTTCTTCTTCTTCTTCTTCTTCTTCTTCTCTCTGTCTTTTCTGCTCCTCCTCCTTAATATTCTTTTGCTCCACCTTCTTCTGCTCTTTCTATTTTCTTCTCCCTTTTCTCTTCCTTCTTTTGCTCCTTCTCCTTCTTTCTCTCTTTCTGCTCCTCCTACTTTTTATTCTTTTCCATTTTTTTCTTTTGCTCCTTCTTCTGCTCCTCATCCTTCTTTTTCTTCTGTTTTCTTCCTCCTCCTCTACATTAGACATATTCTTTTCTTCTGCTCCTTCAACATTTCAGTCTCTTCTGCTCCTCCTCCTTATTCTTCTTCTGCTTTTCCTAACTTTTCTTCATCTCCTCATACTTCTGCTCCTTTTTGTGCCTCTCTTTTTTTCTTCTTCTGCTCTTCTTGCTTCTTCTGCTCCTCCTACTCTTTCATCCTTTTCTGCTCTTCGTCTGCTTCTACTTGTACCTCTTTTCCTTCTTCTTCTGATCTTTCTTCATCTTCTGTTCCTCCTACTTTTTCTCTCTCTATTTTTTCTTCTTCTGCTTCTTTTGTTCCTTTGTTCCTTCTTCTTCTGCTCTTTCTTCTTCTTCTTCATCTTCTACTCCTACTTTTTCTTCCTCTCCTCTTTCTTTTTACTGCTTCTTTATGTGACTCTCTTCCGCCTTCTTCTTCTTCTTCTTCTTCTTCTTCTTCTGCTCTTCCTTCTTTTTCTTCTTCTTCTACTCCTACTTTTTCTTCCTCTTCTCTTTCTTTTCGCTGCTTCTTTTGTGCCTCGCTTTCTTCTTCTTCTTCTCTTTTTCTTCTTCTTCTTCTTCTTCTGCTCTTCATTCTTTTTCTTCTTCTTCTACTCCTTCTACTTTTTTTTCATCTTTCTTTTTACTGCTTCTTTTTGTGCCTCTCTTCCTTCTTCTTCTTATTCTTCTGCTCTTCCTTCTTTTTCTTCTTCTTCTACTTTTTCTTCCTTTTCTCTTTCTTTTTACTGCTTCTTTTTGTGCCTCTCCCTTCTTTTTCTGCCCTTCCTTCTTCTTCTTCTTCTTCTCTTCTTCTTCTTCTTCTGCTCTTCATTCTTTTTCTTCTTCTTCTACTCCTTCTACTTTTTCTTCATCTTTCTTTTTACTGCTTCTTTTTGTGCCTCTCTTCCTTCTTCTTCTTCTTCTTCTCTTCTTCTTCTTCTTCTTCTTCTTCTCTTCATTCTTTTCTTCTTCTTCTCCTACTCCTTCTACTTTTTCTTCCTCTTTCTTTTTACTGCTTCTTTTTGTGACTCTCTTCCTTCTTCTTCTGCTCTTCGTTCTTCTTCTTCTTCTGCTCCTTCTTTTTTTCTTCCTCTCCTCTTCTTTCTTCTGCTTCTTCTTGTGTTCCTCTTTCTTTCTTCTTCTTCTCTCCTCCTCCTACTTTTTTCTTCTTCTGCTGCTCTTCCGCTTCCTCCTACTTCTTCTACGTTTCTTCCTCCTCTACAATATATATCTTCTTTCTTGGTTTCTTTCTTTATTTCTACCACTAGGCCGAATGCCGACCGTAGCTCTCAAAACTCTTCGTGACCAGGTGTTTCTTTTCGAACACATACTTTCGTTACTTATTTTCTCACTCCCGTGTCTTTTGAGGCACGATTTTTAAGACGCCTTGCTCATACACGCCATTTCACTTGAGAATTCTTAATTATGTTAACAACGTTCTAACCATAAAAGGTATCTCCCTTAAACACCTGCCATTAACTCCTTCTTCTTTGACGCTATTTCGGGTCCTTCTTTCACCTAAAATGTTCAGCAAATTAGGCTTACTTTATTTCTTTCTTTCACTCTTTTTTCGGGAGTACATGCGCAGTTGTGTGTGCCAGAGAATAAGCCGAATGAATATGGATATTCGGTTATTTGAGATTAGAAACTCAAATCTACATCGAGATGTCTTTTCTGTTAATCCATAGAAACGACTGCTGTTTTTGAAACTATTTATTAGCTTTAAAGAGTTTAAAGGCAGCTCTTACGCACGACGTTAAGTGACTTCTTATTTATAATCAATGGAAAAATAAAAGACGAAATAACACGAGACTGTGAGGGAAAGAATTCAATTCAGCCTGTAAGCAAGTTCGACTTCTTAAATGAAATGCGGGAAAGATTTATAGAGAAGTGAATTTATCAATGAAATACATTCCTTTTCTTTGTTAGATATACTTTCATTTTCAGTAAATACACCGCGAGAGTTTAATCACTTCCAGGCTTGAAATTAGTGTCTATACTTCTGAAATAAAGTATTTTAACTATTTAATCTATTAACATTGTTTTTAATGTTGTCCTCATGTTTATTGTCATATCCACGACATTTCGACCGTTGTATGCTCCAGCCTTCTTCAAGATCTGTCTATATTTCTGAGATGAGGTATTTTGCTATTTACAATATTTACATTGTTTGTACTTTTGTCCTCATCTTTATTGTCATATTCACGACATTTCGACCGTTGTATGCTCCGGCCTTCTTCAAGATCTGTCTATATTTCTGAGATGAGGAATTTTAACTATTTAAACTATTTTCATTGTTTATACTGTTGTCCTCATCTTTATTGTCATATTCACGACATTTCGACCGTTGTATACCCTGGCTTTCTTCAAGATCTGTCTATATTTCTGAGATGCGGTATTGTAACTATTTACATTGTTTGTACCGTTGTTCTCATCTTTATTGTAACAAACACGACATTTCAGCCGTTGTACGCTCCAGCCTTCTTCAAAATCTGTTTACCTGTTTACCTTTCTGAGATGAGGTATTGTAACTATTTATACTATTTACATTGTTTATACTGTTGTCCTCAACATTATCATCATATCCACGACATTTTGGCCATTGTACGCTCCGGCCTTCTTCACGATCTGTCTATATTCCTGAAATGAGGTAATGTAACTATTCACATTGTACCGTTGTCCTTATCTTTATTTTCATATCTACGACATTCCGACCGTTGTATGCTCCGGCCTTCTGTTTATATTTCTGAAAGGAGTTATTTTAAGTATTTACACTATTTACACTGTTCGAACTATTGTCGTCATATTCATTGTCATATAGCCGACGTTTCCCAAGGACTCGTGGATACAAGTGTTGGTTGAATTAATCCAGAGACTTGACCCAAAGAGTTGTGAGTTCAATACTTAACCACAGCAGAGAGGAACAAAAACTTGAAAACTTGGAGAGTTAGGTTATTAAAGGGAAATAACTGAAACAGAGATCGAGGCACTTGAAACTAGAACAGTCTATTCCGGTGGAAGAGTTCGGTTTGAAATGTTATTGTATATCAACTGAAGAAGGACCTGACCGTACAACAACCGAAACGTCGAGAACATTACAATAAAGATTAGGATAATAGTCTGAATAATGTATATAGTTTAAATTGTGGTGGATAGGAAATTAAAAATTAAAATCAACACTCTTCTTCACTTTACAAAAATTCAAAATGGAGTGTGAAATCCTGGTTTTGCCCAAATAAAAAAAATATGGCCATGTGCTTAAAGAAAAAGTTGAAACCAGATTTTTCAAGTAGATATTACATTGATATTCTTACCAATGGAAGCGATTTGCAAGACCAAGAGGGAGATAGCGATCGATTGCAAAAATTCTGGATGACTATAAATGCTTCGATCAGCGCCAGTCAGTCAGATGGGAGCAGCGAGACGAAACAACTAAAATGTAACGGGAGAAATTTCAATCACGACCCGGACATAAGGTCGTGTCGCACATTGCCCTCTTTCTCCTTCTTTCTCATGTGCTGATTCATTTTACTTCTTCTTCTCCATTCAAAGACATTCTTACCTAACAAACGCTAATATATACATACCTACATACTCATAAACTCTTTCCAACAAATTACTACTACGAACATTGTACAAACTCTTGATACCCTTAATTTTCTTATAGAACTTTTAAGTACTACCTATTTTTCTTATTCCTTGCTTTTAATAAATTTCTATTTTGACATACAAATTGTATATTTTATTATTCCACTCTTCCACACGATTCCACACATCCCCACTCATATACATTCCAACCGACTGCAACCATTCTGGCAACAACCTTCTGATGAAAATCTTCTGATAATTATGGATAAAACTTGTAGGGAATTTAGTTTTGTATAACTTCTTCTTCTTCATCTTCTTCTTCTTCGTCTTCTTCTTCTTCTTCTTCTTCTTCTTCTTCTTCATGTGCCGTGTCCCTTTAGGACGTAGGCGATCATGGACTTCAACTTGTCTCGGTCTCTTGTCGCTCTCAATATTTTTTCTTTTGGTATCTCTCCCAAACCCTGCAATTCATTTTATCAAGCCCATAAATGTATAATATAAATGGATAAAAAAGTAGCAAGGCCATAAAGTAAGGGATCACTTTATATATTGATTATAATAGACAATTGATCCCCCACTTTATATCCACATTATAATTTCTGATTTTTTTATCAAATTCTGAATAGTTATGAGTTCACCTTTTCTCATTACAAATTAGCTACACAGGAGTGCTTCTTATTTTTTCTTCTTCTTCATGTGCCGTGTCCCTTCAGGACGTAGGCGATCATGGACTTCAACTTGTCTCTGTCTCTTGTCGCTCTCAATATTTTTTCTTTTGGTATCTCTCCCAAACCCTGCAATCCATTTTCTCAAGCCCATAAATGTAGAATATAAATGGATAAAAAGTAGCATGGCCGCAAAGTAAGGGATCACTTTATATATTGACTATAATAGACAATTGATCCCCCATTTTATATCCACATTATAATTTCTGATTTGTTTATCAAATTCTGAATAGTTATGAATCCACCTTTTCTCATTACAAATTAGCTACACAGGAATGCTTCTTATTTTTTCTTCTTCTTCATGTGCCGTGTCCCTTCAGGACGTAGGCTATCATGGACTTCCACTTGGCTCTGTCTCTTCCAAGACCCGTCAACCATTTGCTCAGACCTAGCAAGTACGTCTCGCGCTGCTTTCGCCTGTCTCTCCTTCCATTTATCCGACCTGTGAGTATCAAGTTCTTCAGCCCTTCCTTCCTCATTATGTGTCCCAGAAACATCATTTGTCTATTCCTGGTATTTATTATCAGTTTTTCTCGATTGCAGCCTTTCCAACACCTCATCGTTGTACACGTGCTCTGTTCATGGCATCCTCAGCATCCTTCTGTAAAACTATATTTCTGCTGACTCAAGCCTTTGATGAGATCGTTCAGCATTCACTTCCATACAGAAGGACAGATATCAAATAGTAATCTATCACTCTTTTCTTTGTTTCTAATGAGATTTTCCTGTCATTCAGTACTCTGGCTAGCTTCTGAAATGCGTCTTTGGCCATGCCAATGCGTCTTTGGATCTCCGTGTCGCATTTTCTATCCTCTGTTAAAATACTTCCCAGATATTTGAATTTTTTTTACTTGCTTTATTTTAGATTCTCCAACGTGCAGTTGGTCTCCTCTTTTTGCTGATGAGAATGAATTCAGTTTTATTGAGGTTTATGCTCAGAATAAGGCCGAATTAATAAAACATTAACTATCTCGCCACGGCTTCAAAATAAATAACTTACGATAACTCAGTTAGTAGAGCAGATGACCGTAGTTATTAATCGCTAAATTGGTGGTACTTTTATTTTCCTTGCGTTCGTTACAATGGCACTCAACGAGTGGTACGTAGGTACCTCCACTTAAATTTTCGATACCTCAATTTAAATTGAATTTTTAAAAATAAAATAAGTTTTCTTGAGGCTATAATTTTGCAGAAAATTAAAATGCTTTAATTATTTAACAAAAAATGAGGACCCTTATTTATAGTAAGCTTTTAGATTTTTCGATTAGTAATTATATTCGCTTCACATTAATTTCAAAAAGTCTGAGAGACCTATGAGGAAGACATTTTTAAAAATTTTTGAAACTTTTTAGAAATTACTTAATAAAAAATAATAAAAATGAAAACAATTCTTTTAAAAATTCATTATTAATAGAATTTTTTTTCTATTCAGGCTATGATATCATTTTAATTTATGCTTATAAAAGCAATTAAAATTTATCCAAATAAAAATGGCATAGTTTTATTGCATTTTTGTTTTCGCAATTCAGAGCAGATTTTCTAAAAATCAGCAGTTTTGGAAGCAAAACAGACAGTTGATTAGCATTCCCCAGTAACACCCGAATTTAATTAAAATTGTTTATATGTTGAGACCTAGTCGCATTTTTCGACATTTCTGGAAATTTATTGGTGGGGGTAACATATTTAAAAAAACTGTTTTTACTAATATTTTCTAAAATTAATTTTTCGAAACTAATTTCAGTCAATTATGAATAAGTCCTGAAACTTCCACCAAAATCCGACCATTATTTTATTTTTGCAAGAATTTCCAAATTAATGTGTCTGTCACAGTCAAACAAAAAATGATTTTGCGTAATATTATGTTTTGATGTAATAAACACTGGCGTCAATTTATTCCTCGCACTGACGAGACAAAAAAAAAGATTTTCTACCACTAAATGAACCTGTTAGAAACAATAAAAAAAATGGTAAAAATAATTAAAAATACTTTGATCTAGCCTCTTCATGATGGCATAAACATTTTGCCGGGAAAATTTTGTTTTTATTTAGTTTGAGGCCTTTTCCTTCAGACTATATACTGTTTTTTCAGCGATTTTTTTGGATATACCAATACGTCTACTGGTACGCGGAGAGTTTCCAGGTAAACAAAGTGTGGTTACATTTCAAGCAACCGGGATATGAGATTCGAGTTTGTTTTTTTTAATTATTATTTTCGTATTAGTTTTATATTTATTATGGTTATATTTTTCAATTACTCGCTCTTTTTAAAAATCATTGCTATACAAATAAGCAATACGATATAATGAACAGAAAAACAATAAACTTCAATGCATCAGACAACATCATCATGACGTTGCTGTGTGCCCTGTATGGAAACCACACCTAGGAATATCAAATGGCCATTTTCATAGAAATATGTTTCTTATTTGGCTTTTCAAAAATTTACCTGTCTGTGGACAAAAAAAAAAAAGGAATATCTACGTGGGTTTTGGATTAGCATTTAATCCATTAGATTCCTACTCTACCTAGTAAAAAAACAAAAACTACGAATGTTAATATAATATTTTCTCAGGTCGTTACTATATAATTAAATGGCACAAAAAAAGGAAGCTACAAGACCTCCTACAGAAGGTATCAGAAGAAAGTAACAAGAAAGGACTAGAAATAAACTGCACGAAAACCGAATGCATAGTCATTAGTAAAAAGGGCAGCCCAAAATGTCAAATACAGGTCGGGGATACCAGAATCAAGCAGGTACAAAAATTTAAATACATAGGAAGCG
The DNA here is from genome assembly GCA_037127315.1 of Ascarosepion bandense. Classification (NCBI taxonomy): domain Eukaryota; kingdom Metazoa; phylum Mollusca; class Cephalopoda; order Sepiida; family Sepiidae; genus Ascarosepion; species Ascarosepion bandense. The sequence goes on along the minus strand of JBBBDQ010002273.1, from coordinate 1,652,557 downwards.
TTATAACAGAAGACGAAAAGTGCGACACAGAGATCCGAGGGCGAATTGGCATGGCGAAGGAAGCAGTCCAGAAGTTGAATAAAGTATTAAGAAACAGGACAATTTCGCTAGAAACTAGGAAGAGAGTACTGGATTGCTACGTGCTGTCCGTCCTTCAATATGGCAGTGAATGCTGGACAATACCATCAAAGATGAAGGAAAAACTTGAAGCAACTGAAATGTGGTTCTACAGAAGGATGCTGCGAATATCATGGATCGAGCATGTGAGCAATGATGAGGTCTTGGAAATGAATGAAACGAAAAGGAAATTAATATTGAGAACCAGGAAGAGACAGCTGAAGTTCCTGGGACATGCAAAGAGAAAAGAGGGCTTAGAGAACCTGATACTCACAGGCCAGATAGAGGGGAAAAAAAGACAGGGGAAAGCAATGGATAACATATTTAAGGGACCTAATCAGGTGGATGACGGAACGAGGATTGCATGGGGTAAACAGGAGATGGCGTGCTCAGAGTCACCAGGGATAGGGAAACGTGGAAGGTATGATCACCTATGTCCTAAAGGGACAAGGCACATAGAAGAAGAAGAAGGTATCTGGTCGCTGGTTCACTGAGAAGGCTTGTTACATTAATGATGACTTGCCTGAGAATAAATAATTCATCATGTCCTCAGATATACTACAAATAGTTTGAAAATGACCATGAAATAAAAGGATATATCTAAAAAAAAAAAAAAAAAAAAAAGATTAGAGTGAGGCCCAGCGCCTCCCGACCCCCAGCTGAACAGGAAAGCTTCGCTCATCTATCCCACGCACTGTGAAAAAAGAAAATAACTGTCGATAACATCCGCTAGTTTGAGTCAGTCAGTTAAAGTGCCATACGTGATACACGCTTGGGCGATCATGTCTCGAAAGAGACATGACTGACTGGGAAAAAGATTATCCCGCAGTAGGTTGCCATTGCTTTCTGCAGTAGACTGGTTGCCGACCAAGGCTATAGAACCCAATCTGTCCTGCTATTTAACCCATAACTGGAAGGAAGAGACGGATTAATACCTTTCCCAAGGGTATTTGCGCGTAAGTGAATGGAATGGATTCAGCTGGAATTCGAACTCGGCTCCCCGGTTTCTCGTTCCGAGCCGATATACACTGTATGACAACGCACATCCTATTGTAATTAAAATTAATTGACCACCAACACTCTTTCTTTTTTACTGTATTCTTATAAAGAATCTAATATCAAGACAGTTAAAATGACCCTGAAATAAGATATATCTAAAAAAAAAAATTTTTTTTAAATGTGGAAATACACAGTGACCCACTCCCATCGCATGTCGATTGTAAAGCTTCGCCCGCCAATCCCTCGCAGGCTAAAAATAACTGTCGACACGCCGCATTAGATTATTTCAGTAACATTGTCTTAGAAGGTCCAAAAATCACTTAATTAACTGATTTATATCAACTGTAATTCCGGAATTAATAAGATATATAAATAAAATTAAAAATCTTTTCTTTAACAAGAATTTTAATCATCGGGCATTAACTTTTTAAAATAAAAATCTGATATTGGTTAGGTAACTAAAACATTCGGTGTATGGACTTCTAAAACTCCGGTAATAATTTGATAAATCAAAATAAAAGGGTGTTATTAATTATATATATATATTTTTAAATTCTGCTAGTAATTTAATAAATATAGTAATAACACGGTATTAATTGGCAGTTAATTCTAGTCAAATTAAGGTTAAAATAACTAATTCATAAGAAACTAATGTGCCTCGCGATAGCTCAGTTGGTAGAGCGGAGGACTGTAGTAGTGGAAATGCTGTGTAGATATCCTTAGGTCGATGGTTCGAATCCGTCTCGCGAGATTATTTTTTTTTTTTAAATTTTGATTGAAGAAGAACTAAATCTATTTATTATCCCATTTATACTAACTTTAATTCTAGTATTAATAGAAAAACAAAAAATTAACATTACTAATCTGAGTTTTAACTAAGATTTCTAAAATGCTCCATGTAATATTTTATTTTTATTATTAATAATATAATTATCATCATCATATTTCTAAATTTGCTATGGTACTCTACGTACCGAGTATGAAGGAAAACAAAAGGCAGGTAGTGTTTTGTTACGACTACATTTAACATCACTTGCGTTACACGGACAAAGTTATTTTTAGTGTGTGGACTGTATTTAGCAAGACAATATTTTGTTTCTCTTAAGCTATTTAAGGTATTTTTTCAATGTTTTATGTTCATTTTCATTCCAAGCGTACCTGCTATGACTATACAATAAAGACGGAAGCTGATGATGGTTCACCTGAAATAGGCCTTAACTTCCGCTTAACCATGGAATAACGTGTCTTTACATATATTTGTTCTATATGTATTTATATACATATATGTTTAGAGTCCTCCTAGAGAGTTACCCAACCACTTTATGTACAGTATACCCTTTTGGATTCTTCTATATCTACACCGCATGTTTATATATATTCTTGTTTGCAATTTCTAAATTTTTTCTATTTTTATTTACAGGTCCGTATACTTCGATATTTTAAAAAATTCTTGTTTGCTATGTTACAGTCCGCTGAGTAAACCATATCAATTAGCAGGCGGTTTTGTTTTTTTTTTAAATTTGCTTCAAGCTTCCTGTTTGTAAAGATGGTGTTTGTATCTCACAGAATTGTGATGTCTTCTCTATTTATGTAACCGGTGTTTGTTAACATCTTTTCCAAAGCATTTTCCCATTGTCCTGTGTAAATATTCTCTATCGTGACGGTTTTTATATTCATTTAGCGTTAGCAAAAAACATCCTGAGATTAGAATAGATGGTCTTTGTCATATAACCTGCATTTTGGATCCTCACTAATATCTGTCTGGAAGCTTTTTGTAAAAATACACTGCGTGAGCTTAATCACTTTCAGGCTTTAAATTAGTGTCTATACTTCTGAATTGAATATCGCTAGGGTTACATGGACAAAGTTCTTCTTAGTGTGTGGGCTGTATTTATCGAGACAGTTCTTTAAATTTCTATTAGTACTATGCCTAGTACTATTGTGACACTATCTCCCACATGAATACTTTCTCTTCTCCCGCGGCAATACTTTCACTTTGTTAGTTTTAAACAGCGGAGAGAGAAATTGAATGCCGCATCTAAGAAGCAATGATGATAATGATGATGATCAACATCATCGTTTCTTTTGATTTCTGTTGTATAGCCTACGCGTTTCCTTCCGTTTCCTAACCAGAGACCTAAGGTTAGAAACAGCTTAATCGCATTTTTCACTGATCAATTTTGTTAAACAATAAAATAAAATAAAATAAAATAAAATAAAGACAAAAATCCTTTAGATCACACACATTTTACATAGTTAAAACTTTTAACGTACAAGCTGTACTTGTGAAAGAGACATTGCAGTTTGCAGAGGACTACCGTCTTAACAAGAAATTACATTCTGTTCTTGTGGTCTTTGAAAACAATATCTGGACGATCAGCTTTGATGTATGTATTGTAAAGACCCATCAAATTGTTGAAGGTCCGCGTCAGAAACCAGGTTTCATAAGAGTTTCTTGTAGTTTCCTTACGTAAAAGTTGTATATTTTCCAGTGCATATATTGGCCCACTGTGTCATGGTGGGTTTTATATGCAGTGCGTAGCAATATCGTGCAGCCTGATATAATAATAATAATAATAATAATAATAATAATAATAATAATAATAATAAGCGGATTGTAACATAGCAATCAAGGAATTTGAAAAACTGTCAAAATATAGAGACCAGGAAATTGAAATAGAAAAAATGTGGAAATTGAAAACAAGAGTTGTGCCAGTGATAGTAGGTGCACTTGGAATGATAAAAAATGGAACAAAACAACACATTGAAAGAATCCCTGGAAACCCCAGCTTAAGAGATATACAAAAAATTGTCTTATTAAGTACAGCCCACACACTAAGGAAAACTTAGGAAAAATGACATGATAATAATAATAATAATAATAATAATAATAATAATAATAATTATTATTATTATTATTATTATTATTATTATTATTTCATTTTTCATCATATTTCGATTTCTGCTTTGGTCTCACTTCCAACCAAGTCTGCGGGGAGACCTAAGGCAGGTCGTGGCGTGTTGTTATGGCCCCATTTCATGTTTTTTCTATCTTCCCTATCATCCTTAATGTTACATAGATAAAGTTTTCCTTAGTGTGTGGGCTGTACTTAATAAGACCTACTATCACTGGCACAACTCTTGTTTTCAATTTCCACATTTTTTCTATTTCAATTTCCTGGTCTTTATATTTTGACACTTTTTCAAATTCCTTGTTTGCTATGTTACAATCCGTTGGACAAGCCATATCAGTTAATAGTCAAGTTATTATTATTATTATTATTATTATTATTATTATTATTATTATTATTTCTGCTATGGTCACACTATCTACCTAAAGCAGATAGTAGTGTATTTTTATGGCTACATTTCATGGTTTGTTTTTCTAACATCCATAATATCGCTAGGGTTACATCAACAAAGTTCTTCTTAGTGTGTGGGCTGTATTTATCGAGACAGTTCTTTGAATTTCTATTAAGTTGGGATTTCTAGTGATTTTTTCCATCTGTTTTCACGTGCCTTTTTTTTTTATCTTCCCAAGCGCACCTACTATGCCTAGTACTATTCTTTTTTTCAATTTCCTCATTATTTTCTATTTCGATTTCCAGATCTCTATACTATACATTCTTAGGTTATTATGTTACAGGCCGTTAGACAAGCTATATGTTTTGGGAGACAAGTTTTTCTTTTCGCTTATTGCCAATGATACTCGGCCTGTTTGCTTCAGTCTTCCTGTCTCTAAAGATGGTGTAATCCCACAGAATCCTGATGTCTTCTAGTTCCGTAACTGGTGCTGCGTGGTGTTAACTTCAATGTTTGTTAATATCTTCTCCAAAGTATTTACACATTGTCCAGTGTAATTATTGTCCCACTCTATCGTGACGATTTTTATATTCATTTGGCGCAAGTAAAAAACATCCTGAGATTAGAATAGATGGTCTATTATATATTTGTCATAAAACCTGCATTTTGGATCCTCACAATTGTGTTTTTTGGTGATACCGACCGTGCAAAGCGAATAACCGGATGTTTGCACTCTCACGGCCAAAAAGCAAATGACCAAAACTCGTCGGTGCGCAGATGTTCCGGTTGATAAATAAAAATTAATTAAATATTAAATTTCCAGTTCGCATGCCTACGCGAATTTTATTTATCAGCCAATGGGAAGCCCAAAATCAAATACAAGTGTGAATTCCCAAATGATCTGCTGCGATCCAAAAAGTCGAAATAAAAAGCCGATACAGAAAGCATCGCCAGACAGAAAGACAGACAGACTCGAGAGAGACGAGAGTAATTAGTAACTCCCCTTGACCTAAGTCAAACGGCTTACTATGCTCGCCTCCCTTCACCTCTCTTTTTTTCTTCGCTGTCTCAAAACTACTTACTGACCAAAGGAGCGGATATATCAAAATATTCCTTACTTACAACGCTCCCCCATATTTAAAGGATTACTTTAATTCTAAAAACCTTAATTGGTATGTGGATATATAAAATGTTATTTCTCAACTCAATTTTCTTTCTTGATTTATAATCTTTTTATGACTTATAGTGGGCTATCTACAACGAGGCCAAATTCCGTTAATCTGCAACAACATACAACTACCCTTCAAAAGAACGCCTACCCACTTTAGTATATTTGTATGGAAGTTTCTTGTAAAAATACACTGCGAGAGCTTAATCACTTCCAGGCTTGAAATTAGTGTCTATACTTCTGAAATGAAGTATTTTAACTATTTACACTATTTACAATGTTTTTAATGTTGTCCTCATCTTTATTGTCATATTCACGACATTTCGACCGTTGTATGCTCCGGCCTTTTTCAAGATCTGTCTATATTTCTGAGATGAGGAATTTTAACTATTTACACTATTTCCATTGTTTTTAATGTTCTCCTCATCTTTATTGTCATATTCACGACATTTCGACCGTTGTATGCCCTGGCCTTCTTCAAGATCTGTCTATATTTCTGAGATGAGGTATTGTAACTATTTACATTGTTTGTACCGTTTTTCTCATCTTTATTGTAATAACCACGACATTTCAGCCGTTGTACGCTCCAGCCTTCTTCAAAATCTGTTTACCTTTCTGAGATGAGAAAAGTCTCCAGTTCAGCTTTTAATCCAGATTTTCTTAATCATCGATGAGTGTTAACTTGAAGGGTAGAGAGCTGGTTAATGTTTCTTTAGTTCAGCCTTGTGTCTTTCTTAACCGAACTCCCTACAGCTTACAAGTTTTATGTTGAATTATATTCATCGGAATTATTATCAGAAATTGGTTGTCGGCAGGTTGGAATATGTAGAATTAGTGAAGAAGAGTGGAATAATAAAATATACACTTCGAATGCTGAAATAGAAATTTATTAAGAGAAGGAATAACAAGAGTTGTAGAAATTAATGTTTATTTGGAAAGTTATGAGTAGAGTTCGTATTCAATCATAAGGTTGAGGAATTAAGAGTTCGTACAAAATGCTTGTAGCAGTAATCGTTGAGAGAGAGAGAGAGATAAGGAGAAAAAGAACAAGATGAAACCTGTCCTTATCTCCGAGTAGATTTGGAGTAGCTGTTACATGTTAGTTGTGTGTCAGCAACCCGCTTCCTCTAACTGGCCGTGACCGGTTAGAGACCATCCTTAAATATATATTCAATCCAGTCACGTGGTGTGGCTCACAGAATGATTTTTTCTTTAGTTGTGGAAAAACCGTTTCTCTGAACAATCAGGATCCAGAGTTGCGCTACAAGTCCGTAAAAGGAATTTGATATTTATTTATTTTTGGTTTACCTCCGGAACTTCTGCGTGGAGCCCAAATGCGCAAAGACCAGTTTTGGTCATTTGCTTTCTGAACCTTTGAGGGCAAACATCCAGTCCCTCGCTTGCTCGGTATTATCACAAACTTATCACAATTGGCTTTATTAGCACTTTCGCAATATTGGCTATACAAAGGTTTGTATTCCCAGCATTGTTTCATCGGGACTAGCTCTCTGATTATCCACTGGAAGAGCCATACTGGACTTTTTGTTTCTATTTTTAATTCTCATATTATTCCCACGAATGACGCACTGGTCCATAAGTCCACCAAAAAGTTGTTCAACACATTGGGTAATGGCTTTTTCAAACATGATCTAAAGTATGAAGGGTATTGTTTGCGACCTCATAACGCAGATTGACGTGGTCTAATGGTTAGAAAGCTTGTCTCACCAGAATCGTTGCAAGTAATTTTAATCCTCACTGGGTGTCCCATACCTTGTGCCGCATCAAAGCTGAGCTTATAAAATCACCATAACGTAGCTTGTATTCACTCCTCTGCACGATTAACACTTTAAGTTGCGAGTTATTCGGAATTTCCCTTCTCAATGAATTAGAGACACGATAAGCTATTCAACAAAACAAAACATTTTTATACTAGAGTATTATGGTTAAACAAGCAGCATAGCCCGGCGTTGGTCGGGTGTAATGAAAGCTTTAAAACTAATCAATGATCCTGGAGCTCAAACTCTTTGGACGTTGGCACGAAAGACTAAAAAGCAATAGTTGTTTCCAGTCAAAGCGAAAACGTAGACTGAAAGAAACATGAATGGATGTAAGTCAAATTTTGATTTCCTGCTATCGATATCAAATAAGTTTCTTTCGTCGTAAACTGAACTTTGAAGGCTAAATAAGTCCTCTGAGTAAATGGTATCATGGTTGAAACTAAGAACTACAATCATACCTATTTAGAGCCAAACCCGAAACAAAAACTAAAATAAAAGGGCTGATAAAGATACAGACATACAGACAGGTAAACAGACACACGCACAAACATCTTGCCTTTTATATATATACTAACAGTATAGCCCGGCGTTGTTCGGGTGTAATAAAAGCTTTAAAACTAATCCATGGTCCTGGAGCTTAGACTCTTTGTACGTTGGCACGCTAAACGTAGGTCGTTGAAAGGTTGATCTCGAAGCGGTAGAACTTACTAAAACGAATGGATGTAAGTCAAATTTTGAATTCCGGTATCGATGTCAAATACGTTTTCCGTCGCAAACTGAATTTTGAAGGCTAAATAAACCCTCAAAGTAAATGGTATCATGGCTGAGACTAAGAACTACAATTATACCTACTTAGAGCAAAACCCGAGGCAAAAACCAAAATAAAAAGGCTGAAAACATGATTATGATCAGACACGATAGGTTATCGGGGTATCGATTTCCAATATCGGAGTCAAATAAGTCATCCAAGGATAAACTGACCTAAGTAAGTCTAAGAAAACTTATCGAACCCATCGAGAGTAAAATTGGAGAAAATGAGCCATATTGATGATGAATATCGGTTTTTGATCAGATTCGATAGAATATCGGGTATCGATTTCCGATATCGAGATAAATGTGTAGTCTGAAAAGATCTACTAATATTTGAGACTAAAAACTATAATCTTACTAAGTTAGAGCAAATTCTGCAGCAAGAACCACGATAAAAAGGCTGACATACTGATCTTGATCAGACCTGATCGGATATCGACGTATCAATTTCCAATATCGGGGGGGATCGGAAAAATAACCTGACCAGAAGCCTAAAGAATATTTCTGTGAAGTTTGGTGAGAATCGGATAGACATTGAGGATTTGTATAAAGGACATACAGATAGACAGACAGACAGACAGACACACACACACACACACACACACACACACACAAACACCTTGCTTTTTATATATATAGATAATATAAGGTAACCAAAAAATTCTGTTCGTTTTTAAAGGAAAAACAGAAAACGCTTCACAGTATGTGTAACTTATATTTAGTCTTCGAAGTAATCACCATCGGCATCCAGCAACTTCTGGCAACGTGTCTCCAACTGTTCAATGACCTTGCGGTTGAACTCGAGGGGTTTTGACGCAAAGAAGCCCGTGAGGGCTTTGCGCAAGTCTGCTTCATTGGTGAAGGATTTCCCACGTAGATGATTATCCAGGGAGTGGAAGAGGTGGTAATCGGATGACGCAAGGTCAGGTGAATAAGGTGGCTGGCACAAAGTCTCCCGACCAATTTGCTGTATGGTATCCCTGAACACTCGGCCTGGCTTTGTCATGGAGAGAAAGCACACCTTTGCGATTCACCAGTGGTGGCTCTTTCTAGTGCAATGCCTGTTGCACACGTTTCAATTGCTGCGGTTATAGGTCTCCAATGACCGTTTGGTCCGTTGGTAGCCGTTCATAATGAACAACTTGACGAACTGTCCACCAGACACAAAGAATAATCTTGCGTGGGTGAATAGGCGATCTTGCAGTGTGAGGGACAGCATCCTAAGGAGACAACCAATGTCTGGAACGCTTGAGAGTTTCGTACAGAACCCACTTTTCACCACTGGTAAGCACTCGATTGAATAAGAATGCGGTACGGTGGCGAGAAAGCAGCGACACGCAGGCTGCCCCTCGTTGTCCCTTGGGGACCTCCAAAAGCGTTTGCGGAACCCACTTGCTCAGTTTGTATATCTTACCTAGTCGATGCAGGTGAAGTTTAACTGTTTCATCGGAAACGTTGAACTGTCTTGCAAGTTCACCACACGTTAGACTACTGTCCTCTTCAATGGCCGCCTTCAGGACTCCGTCATTCAAGACCTGTGGTCGTCTACTGCGAGGCTCATCATGGAGAGAGAAATCTCCCGACTTGAATTTTCGAAACCAACGCCTTGCAGTACGTTCATTCACAGCACTATCCCCAAACGTTTGACATAGGCGGCGATTTGATGCAGCTGCTGATAAGCCCACTTTGAACTCGTAAAGCAAACAGCCCCGAACGAGATCTCTAGACACTTCCATCCTTCTCACAGCTGTCCGGCTTATAACTGATGGCCGGGCACGGTGCGCGTGTTTTTTTATAACGTCTAATGTTCCTACTTCCAGCTGTCCGAATTTGAAAACAATTGCTACACGCATTTCGTATATATTTCAACTCCATTCAATGACTAATCAAAAAAACGGACAGAACTTTTTTGGTTACCTTGTAATTTAGTGTATGTTCATAATTCAGTCAGTCGGTTAAGTGCCATACGTGATACATGCCTGGGCAATCATGTCTCGAAAGCGACATGACTGACTGGATAGAAGATTATCCCGCAGTAGGTTGCCATTGCTTTCTGCGGTAGACTGGTTGCCGACCAAGGCTATAGAACCCAATCTGTCCTGCTATTTAACCCATAACTGGAAGGAAGAGACGGATTAATACCTTTCCCAAGGGTATTTGCGCGTAAGTGAATACAATGGATTCAGCTGGAATTCGAACTCGGCTCCCCGGTTTCTCCTTCTGAGCCGATATCCACTGTACCACAACGTCATAATTACGAAAACAAAATTGAAAAAGTGGTTATTTTTATATTTATTATTATTATTATTATTATTATTATTATTATTATTATTATTATAATATTTCGATTTCTGCTATGGGCGCACTACCAACCAAGTCTGCGGGAAGACCTAAGGCAGGTCATAGTGTGTTGCTATGGATCCATTTCGTTTTTTCTATCTCCCCTATCATCCCTCGCGTTACATAGACAAAGTTCTCCTTCGTGGGTGGGCTGTACTTAATATGACAATCTTTTGTATATCTCTTAAGCTGGGGCTTCCAGGGATTCTTTCAATGTGTTGTTTTGTTCCATTTTTTATCATTCCAAGTGCACCCACTATCACTGGCACAACTCTTATTTTCAATTTCCACATTTTGTTCTATTTCAGTTTCCAGGTCTCTTTATATTTTGACAGTTTTTCAAATTCCTTGGTTGCTATGTTACAATCCGCTGGACAAGCCATATCAATTAATAGACAAGTTTTCTCTTTCTAGTTTTTAACAATAATGTCTGGCCTATTTGCTTCAATTTTTCTGTATGTGTAGATGGTGTAATCCCATAGAATGGTGACATCTTCTATTTCTGTAACCGGTGCTGGGTGATATTCATACCAGTGTTTGTTTACAGCTTTTCCATAGTGTTTGCACATTGCCCAATGTAAATATTGCCCCACTCTATCGTGGCGATTTTTATATTCATTAGATGGTCTATTGTTTATTGGTGTTTATCACAAAACCTGCATTTTGGATCCATATTATAGTGTATAATATTTGCCTGGAAGTTTCTAGTAAAAGACGTTGGTCTTGCGCTGCAAGAATAAAGCCTCCAGTCTCAGAGTTTAATTCAGATGCACGTAACCATCGATGAGTATTAACTTTATCAACATTGGATTTATTGGCACGTTCTGGATATTGGCCATGCAGAGGTTTGTCTTGCCAGCGTTATTTCATCTGTTCAAGAGCTTTATCATTGGCTTTCATTTTCATATTTTTTGCCGCAACAGTTGGTTCTTGGCTTCTGTTTTGCTTTTCTACAGAATCTACTAACTGTAAATCTTGTTTGTATTTACTGCCTTCTTTTATTATTGAATATTTTTTCTTTCTTTCTTCATGTTGCCTTACTAATTGTATCATCCAATCCTTTGTTGTTTCTATGTATGTTAGTAAGCCAATAGTTGTTGTCTTGTATGACAATTCTAGCTGAATAAGACCTCTTCCACCTTCTTTACGGGGAATGTATAGACGGTGTACATCAGCCTTTGGATGATGCATCTTATGCTTAGAAAGAAGCTTTCGTGTTTTAGAATCCATTCGCCTGATGTCGTTTAGAGTCCAGTTTAAGATGTTGAAGCTATATTGGACAACTGGGATTGCAAGGCTATTAATGGCCATAATTTTGTTCTGAGAATTCAATTCAGTTGTTAATATCAGTCGTAGCCTCCCATAGTACTCTTTACGCACTATTTCTTTCATTTTTTATGGTGAATTTTTTCACTTTCATTTACACCTAAGTATTTATATGCTTCTTCTGGCTTTAATTCTTTTATTGTTACAGCAAGGTCTAAGCTAATTTAGGATAATTTCTTTTGTAGTGATCCACGTAAAACTGTAGCCTTAGCACATTTATTCAATTTGAATTTCATTCTAATGTCGTCGCTGAAGCATTTTACAGTTTGCAGAAGACCTTCCAGCTCATTATCGTCCTTAGCATACAACTTTAAGTCATTCATGTAAAATAGATGGCTTATTTTCTTTTGGGCTATTTTATAACAAGATTCTGTCTTATTAAGTTGACTGGTTTGTGCTATTAATGATATGCAGAATAGTAAGGGAGATAAAGAATCACCTTGAAATATACCTCTTTTGATGTTTATTTCACCAGACTTATTATTATTATTATTATTATTATTATTATTATTATTATTATTATTATTATTCAAGAGAAAACTTTATGAAGAGAAATAGAATTTTAAAAGGAAATATTGTTCTTTGTGTGTTGTGTTTCTTCAGTACATAGATGATTGTGGCTCTCCACATTTTGTAACCATCGTAACTCTTAATAAATTTTGATTTATTTTATTTCTCCTAAAGCCGTTTTCGACATTCATTTAAACAAGCTCATTCATCTTTTTCTACGTACCAGATCCCTTCAGGACGTAGGTGATCATGGCTCTCCACAATTTTGTGTCCTTCGTAACTCCGAATAAATTTTATTTATTTATCTTAAATTTTGTTCTGCTATCCATATTATCAAGATCAAGCATGTTATACATTGTCTCCCTTGCCCTCTATCACAGGTTTTCTAAGCCCTCTTTCCTCTTGACGCGTCCTAGAAATTTCAACCCTCTCCTTCTAATGTTAAGTGTAAGTTTCTTTTTTCTTAAACTTCGTCGTTGCTAGCATGTTTGTTCTGGTTTATTTTTCATCTGTTCTACATCTTGCGTAATCCAATCTGTTTCTTTGTTATTTTTTTTGGAGGGGGGGGGGCAATCTATATTTCTCCCAGAACTGTATAATCTCTTCCATACCCTAAGTATATTATTTTACGAAGATACCTATCAGTCAAGGATTCGTACCCAGTCCTCCCCGAAATTTTCATGTACCATAATGTTCAAGTAATGGTTTCAATAATTTAGCAGTTTGTTTTTTAGATTGAATATGTCACCTCCGTGGAGGTGCGCGAAAATTGCGATTAGCACCCGCAGCACAAATACTCTTGGGAAAGGCATTAATCCGTCTCTTCCTTCCAGTTATGGGTTAAATAGCAGGACAGATTGGGTTCTATAACGTTGGCTGACAACCAATCTACCGCAGAAAGCAATGGCAACCTACTGCGGGATAATCTTCTGCCCAGTCAGTCATGTCTCTTTCGAGACATGATCGCCCAAGCGTGTTTCACGTATGGCACTTAACTGACTGACCCACAGAAAAGTGGGTGACGTCGCGGGGTATTGTTAATAGTTTTCAGCACCTGAGCAAAGATGTTATTTACCCTCCTATCCCACTGAGGCAAGATGTGAGTCATATTTTTAAAGTGGGGGACTTTGGCACCAACGCTCGGGTAACTGGCGGGGAAAAACTTCTGGCGCCTACGGGTTGGTACTCTAAATGAGATCAGACGGATAGCTAACCTATCTAATTAGCATATCTCAGCAACTTTAATTTTTTACTATTTAAATAAGAAGGTGATAAAATATTATTTAAGCATAATTATTATTTTGATTATGGCATTTTAGGTACCTCCAATTTTACCGTGGGAAAATCAGCATAGTCTGAAGTAAAAGGTCTCAAACTAAATAAAAACAAAGTTTTCTCGGCAAAATGTTTATGCTATCATAAAGAGGATAGATTAAAGTATTTTTTTATTATTTTTACAAATTTTTAAAATTGTTTTAACAGGTTCTGAAAGGCTCATTTAGTGGTAGAAAATCTTTTTTTTTTCTCTCGTCAGTGAAAGGGGTAAATTGACGCTAGAGTTTATTACGTCAACAGCGTAATATTACGCGAAGGCATTTTTTGACTGTGAAAGACCCATTAATTTGGAAATTCTTGCAAAACTCAAATAATCGTCTGATTTTGATGAAAATTTCAGGACTTATTCACAAATGACTGAAATGATTTTTGAAATAATTATTTTTTAAAAATATTGGTAAAAAAATTTTTTTTTTAATTTGTTTCCCCCACCCCCAATATTTAATTTCCAGAAATGTCGAAAAATGCAACTCGGTCACAAAATATAGATAGTTTTCATTAAATTCAGGAGTCATTAAGGAAAGCTAATCAACTGTCTTTTTTTCTTCAAAACAAGCTACCTTTTAGAAAATCAGCTCTGAATTAGGAAAATAAAAATGCAATAAAACTATGCCAATTTTTATTTGGGTAAACTTTTAATTACTTTTATAAACATAAATTAAATTTTTGTCATCGTCTGAATAAAAAAAAAATTCCGTTAGTAATGAATTTTTACAAAAATTGTTTTTAATTTTCATATCTTTTATGAAGTAATTTAAAAAGTTTCATAAGTCTTTTACAATTTTCTCCTTATAGGTCTCTCAGATGTTTTTTAATTAATGTGTGGCAAATATATTTATTAATCGAAAAATTTAAAAAGTTACTCTAAAAGAGAAGAGTATTTTTTGTAATTTAATTAAAACTGTTTATTTTTGCATGTTAATTTCCCGTTTTTGGTAAGTACGGGTGCCCATAAACGATATAAATCTGTAAAAGGTCATGTGACTCAAGGGTTGTCCGCCCTTACATAAAATTTTTCCGTATTTAAACCCCGATGGTCCTTACTGCTATTCTTTTCATGCGTGTCTCTGAATCGCTCAAGAAAGAACTCATTTCTAGTCAGAATTTAAATATTTAAAGTAACTTCTATATTTTTAAATTATTAGTTTAATCATTTTTAATATTAATTGTGAATCTATCTACCTGACAGAATTTAGAAAAAACATCAAAACTTCTTTTTTATTTGTTTTGCCTTTTTGGGCTGTTCATTCCAATGGCATGTGGATTCATAAAAGAAATTATTAGGGATAAAAATGTTTACTTTCAATGTGTGTTTGCAAAATGTGACTAACAAATAAATATGTACTACAATGTTATGGTGCATAGGCTAAGATTAAAACAATTTGGAAAAGGTTTCATTTTTTCTTCTTAATTGAATGAAAAAGCCATTTTTTATTTTCTTTATTTCATAGCCTAATCCTACTAATGAAAGTATGCATTTTCAATGTTAACCTAATACTTTAAAGTTTATTTTTAATTGTAAATGAATGTACAAAACACATGTTATAAAATTATTTTTACCCTTAGTTATCAAATTAAGGGAGATACCTACATTCACAACGGAAAAAATCAAGAGGAAAGTTGGAATTAAAAAAAAATGTTTAATTTCAATTTGTGTTTGCAGAATGTTTTTAAGAAACAAATATGTACTACAATTTTATGTGCCTAGCTAAGATTAAAACAAATTGGAAAAGGTTTCATTTTTTTTATTTTCAATTGAATGAAAAAGACATTTTTGCTATTTTATTTCATAGCCTAATCCTACTATTGAATTTATGCATTTTTATTGATTAACTCCTACTTTCATGTTCTTTTTTAAATTGTAAATGATTGTACAAAACACATGTTATAAAATTATTTTACCCTTAGTTATCAAATTAAGGGAGATACCTACATACCTGTACCTGGAAAAGCAGCTAAACAGTGAGGAGGATTGGAGTGCCAATTAAGAAAACACCACGGCCCTTTTCAGGGCCACAAAATATTCCCGAAATCCCTTTCTCTTCAAGATATTGCATAAATACAGTATGACATGTACAAAAATATAGATACGTATTTATAACATCTACAGTTATGTAAAAATTAAATTAGATATTTTTACCTAGTTATCTTACTAATTAATATGAATAAGGCATAATAAAAATATTAATAATTAGCATATTTCATAACTTTACTGGGTTATTTTAATTTCATTCTTTGTTATTAAATTGTAAAATTATTTTAAAAGCAATTTCAATTTTTATTTATTTAGCAAGCATATTCAATCATCCAGCTATAATGCTAAACGAACAATGTATAAAATATTATGTAATTGATGAAAATATTATGTTATGGTTAGCTATGCAGTTAAAAAACAGAAACCGGTTTTTTAGATACATAAAAATTTGGCACTTCCGGACGCCATACTTGGGGTGTTGACAGACAGTAGCTGACATATTCAATCAATCACACCTCGTATTACGTTGATGAGGACTACTGTATTTAAGATAAGTTTCTGTCTTAAATTTCATAAAGTAAGGAATTACTATTGTGTGAAATCAGATTAAGGTAAGGTTCAATTTAAACAATTGACTTTAAAAAAGTGTCTTTGTTGTATTTTTTTTCAAGATTTTTTAAACAGAAACTTGGCTACTGTTGACGTAACCTGTCAATAAATCAAAAAATGGCAGAAAATTTAAAGTTTGTTTTTTTTTTCCGAAAAATTTCGGATTCCAATCGATATAATTTCAGTTTAAAATACACCAGTGTATTTTGATTATTGGAATTACTAACTTTAATCCCTTTGCTTTCAAATCGACCTAATTTTAAAGCTTGAAGATAGATTAATTATTTTTACATTTTCAATTTAAATTTAGGTATCTAAGAATTGATTGGAGGTACCTATATATATATATATATATATATATATATATATATCAGCATGCGGTGCAGATATAGAAGAATCCAAAGGAGTATCCTGTACATATAGTGGTAGGATAGCTCTCTAAGAGTGCTCTAAATATATATGTATATAAATATATATAGAGCAAATATAAGAAAAATTAAGGCAGATACATTAAAATTTAAAAGGTACATTTTTAAATTAAGTTAATTATTATTATTATTATTATTATTATTATTATTATTATTATTATTATTACTGAGTTTTGCTTTAATGGATTTTGATGTCATTCTGGGGTCTTTTTTTGTCTATATTCGTGAATTTGTTTTGCTCAGGCTGTCTCGAAGTAACACTATGTAAAATCCAATATTCTTTATTTATAATTGGGGCGGAAATTTAAATAACTAGGAAGTGTTCTAACAGAGGATGGAAAATGCGACACTGAGATCCGAAGAAGTATTGGTATGGTCAAGAATATATTCCAAAGGCTGATTAGAGTATTGAGAGACAGGAAGATTTCGTTGGAAACAAAGAAATGAGTACTGGACTGTTATGTGATATCTGTCCTGCTATATGGCGGCGAATGCTAGACAGTCTTTTCAAAGATGAAAGAGAGACTTGAAACAGCAGGAATGTGGGTGTACAGAAGGGTGATGAGGATAGCATGGCCCGAATATGTGAGCCATGACGAGGTTTTGGAAAGAAAGGAAAAGAAAAGAAAACTTATAATTAACATCAATAAAAAAAAGCAGAAGTTTCCGGGTTACGTAATGAGAAGGAGTGCTTGGAGAATCTGATGTTCACAGGACAACTAGAGGGAAAGAGAAACAACAGGTTAAATACTTTAGATTGAGCAAATGGATAAATGAGCAGTATTTAGGAGAAATAGCAAGACAAAATGTATTAATAGGTACAAGGAAAAGGAAACCGTGGAGAGCCATGAAGAAACAAAGCACACGAAAGAAGGAAAAAAATCACAATTTTTAACCATTTTTATTTTACATCCGGAAGTACATTAATTTTGTTATTGTTAAGAGAAATGTAATCCTATTTTTTCCTTTCAGAAAATATAAAAAGAAAATAAGGTGACTAAGTTGTTTTGATCATTGCTGCCATCTTGAATTCCACTATTTCCTTCGTTTGTCAGGCAAATGGTAGTCAGGACAGCCAATATTCTAATGGAATTAGCAAAGAGGGAATTTACGAGACAGGTGAACGAGTTAAGAGACATGTTTATTACTACTGTAAGGGCAATTAGTTTTTTTTAAGCCCACCGTGTGACACAAAGCCAGTGATTAGTACTTTTAGCTTCAATCACTGCTTACGCAACTTAAATTAGAGATACAATCAAAAATAGTATCTAGTAAGAAATTCCAAAGCTTTGGCAACCTTGAATAAAAAAAGAATAGTAATTTCAAATGGATTTATGTCAACTGCTGATGACGTCAGGCAAACAATGAATAAATTCGGAATCACAAAAATAAGCTGTTCTCTTTACTGAGAGAGGAAGATTAGAGGGTATGGCGGATATCCTTATGTCGGTAGTTCGAATCGGTTTCTTGAGATCCTTTTGATTTCTTTTTTTTTATCATTTCACCCCAAGCAAGGCGGGATTGCTACTAGTGCGCAAGGGAGGGGGTTACAGGGTGTGTCAAAGAAAGGATAAAATAAGAATGGAATTCAAGGATATAGAATATGGTAATTGATGTTGCATTTAATTTATTTTATTTTATTTTTTATTTTTGAGATTGTATCTATTATTCATTTATGCACAAATAGCCTTGGGAAAGGTATTAACCCGTCTCTTCTCTCCAGTTATGGGTTAAATAGCAGAACAGATTGGGCCCTTGATTACAGTAGAAAGTAATGGCAAATTACTGCGGGAAAAATCTTCTCCCCAGACAGTCATGTCTCTTTCGAGACATGATCGGCCAAGCGTGTATCATGTATGGCACTTAACTAACTGACTGAATATAATAGTTGGAGAAATAAGTAATACTTCTACTGGTCGTAAAGTAGGGGATTAGTTTTCTATTGTTATGAAGTAATAAACTGACCCCCAACTAATTGTTACTTATTAATATAATAATATAATCCGTCCTTTCTTCCTCCAACCATGGCTTAAATATCAGAACAGATTGGGTTCTATAGTCTTGGTTGGCAACCAGTCTACCGCAGGAATTAATGGCAACCTACTGCAGGAAAATCTTCTGCTTAGTCAGTCATATCTTTTTCGAGACAGGATCACCCAAGCGTGTATCACGTAATACATATAACTGACTGGTTTATCAGAGAAGCAATTAAATGGGAAGGAGTTCCACAGGCGGGAGTCACGAGAAAAGAAACTGTTGAAGTAGAAGTGGGCGTTACATTTAACTATTTTACCGGTAAAAGGGTGGGACGTAGATGCCAGTCTAGTCAATCAATTAATCGTGATACACGCTTAGTCGATCATGTCTCGAACGAGATATGACTGACTGGGCAAAAAAATTTCCCGCATTCGGTTGCCATTACTTTCTGCGGTAGATTGGTTGCCATCCAAGACTATAGATGGTTGGAAGGAAAAGAGACGGATTATATTATTATATTAATAACTAGTTGGGGATCAGTTTATTAGTTCATAACAATACCAATCCCCCACTTTACGACCAGTAGAAGCATTACTTATTTCTCCAACTATTATATTCAGTCAGTCAGTTAAGAGCCTTACGTGATACATGCTTAGGTGATCATGTCTCGAAAGAGACATAACTGACTGGGTAGAAGATTTTCCCGCATTCGGTTGCTATTACTTTCTGCAGTAGACTAGTTGCCAACCAAGACTATAAAACTCAATATGTCCTGCTATTTAAGCCATGGTTGGAGGGAGAAGAGACGGATTATATTATTATATTATGTAACAATTAGTTGGGGATTAGTTTATTACTTCATAACAAAAGAAAACCAATCCCCCACTTTACGACCAGTAGAAGCATTACTTATTTCTCCAACTATTATATTCAGTCAGTCAGTTAGGTGAGGTGACAGGAGAAAGCCTGATAAGAGTCACCAGAGATAGGAAGACGTGGACGACCGTGATAGCTTGAAGTGACATGGCACATAGAAGAAGAGGATGAATTGTGACGGGCGAAACTACCTCAAGCGCAATCAATTGTATGTTCAGTTTCCTTATCTCCTCTTTTAATGCTCTTATAACTGATCCATACAGTGAGATATTTGATCTTTTTTGCAATCAATACAATATCCTGAATCAGAGTAGACACCCTCAATATTTGCAGTCCAATTTCAACCAGAAACGTTCGTCCGGCAAGGTGCAATGAATAACTTTCCCGGAAGTTAACTTCAGCCATTTTGATAAAAGACAAAATGTAGTTATCTTAGATTATTAAAATAGAGCAATTTCGTAATCAGTTAGGTGCCATACGTGATACACGCTTGGGAGATCTTGTCTCAAAAGAGATATGACTGACTGGGCAGAAGATTCTCCCACAGTAGGTTGCGGTATACCGGCTGCCAACCAAGGCTATATAATCCAATCTGTCCTGATATTTAACCCATAGCTTGAGAGAGAAGAGACGAGTGAATCTTCCAGTGGTATTTGCATATAAGTAAATGCAACGAATTCAAGTGAAACTCGAACTTGGGTCTCCGATTTCTCATTCCAAACTGATATGCACAGCACCTTAACGCACATTATATGCCAGTCTAGAAGCAAGCTAAAATTCAGATGGGCGGAATATCAAGGCAAAAAAATTGTTAGAGCAATGAAAATATTTGTAGAAAATACAGAGGAAAACCACGTAACGTCGGTGTGAAAAGCTATGAAGACAGGATTCTAAGTAAGGATCGATTACATTATACCACTTCAGAGAAGCGTTTTTCAACCGCTGTGTCTGAGGGCCTTAATGCTCCCTAAAAAGTAGCAACGGTTCTTTTCCAAGTTAACAAGAGGAGTAATTATGAATTTACTAGCAATTATAGCCCGGCGTTGCTCGGGTGTAATGAAAGCTTTAAAACTAATCTATGGTCCTGGAGCTCAGACTCTTTGGACGTTGGAACGAAAGATTAAAAAGTAATAGTTGTTTCCAGTTAAAACGAAACCGTAGACTGAAAGAAAAATGAATGGATGTAAATCAAATTTTGATTTCCTGGTATCGATATCAGATAAGTTTTTTTCGTTGTAAACTGAATTTTGAAGGCTAAATAAGTCCTCTGAGTAAATGGTATCATGACTGAGACTAAGAACTACAATTATACCTACTTAGAGCCAAACCCAAAGCAAAAACTAAAATAAAAGGGCTGAAAAAATACAGCCATACAGGCAGATAAACAGACACACACACAAACATCTTGCCTTTTATATCTATATATATATATATATATATATATATATATATATATATATATATATATATATTATCGATTTTCTGCACTATTGTAAGAACGGCAACCTTGAAACTTCTGAATATCGTTTCTCATGTCTTTGTCTATGAGTGTATCAAATTTGATTAAAATCGGACCACTCCTTCTATAACCCGATTTTTTCGATTATCGATTTTCGATATTTATCGGGGATACCTCGACACAAAACTTAGCTAAGAACACTCGCAGACTTTTATCGTACAACTCTGTAAATTTTCAAAAAAATCGGTTCAGCCGTTTCGGAGTCTATAGGTAACGGACACACACACAGACACTCACACACACACACACACACACACACACACACACACACACAGAAAGTCAAAGTTCCATTTATAAATATGTTTAGATTTAGATTATGACATATCTATATGTATTTAGATCAAGGCGATCCTTATACCAGGCCTGGCAACGATGCGACTGGGTTTGCAACTAGAGGCGGACATGTGGAAACCTAAGTTGTTACTAAATAACAATTACTGATAGCATTTTTAGCAAGGAACTTGTTAGTAATATCCAGTAATTTGTTAATTAGTAATTATACATAATATTAGGAAACATCTTACAATCATTGATTTATTTCCATAAAAGCAAGTGTACAAAGAAAGTACAAAATTACCATAAAATAACTAATTTTTTCGATTAATTTTTTTTTTTATAAGCGTTTCACCCCGAGCAAGGCATGTCACTACCACTACTGCGCAGGGGGCTACATAGAGTGGAGAAAGGATGATTAAATATAGGAAATGTCAGAGGGTGGGTGATAGGCGGGTAAGGGTACCGAGAATGGTTAAATATAGGAAATGTCAGAGGGTGGGTGATAGGCGGGTAGGGATACCGAGAATGGTTAAATATAGGAAATGTCAGAGGGTGGGTGATAGGCGGATAGGGATACCCAGAATGGTTAAATATAGGAAATGTCAGAGGGTGGGTGATAGGCGGGTAAGGATACCGAGAATGGTTAAATATAGGAAATGTCAGAGGGTGGGTGATAGGCGGGTAGGGATACCGAGAATGGTTAAATATAGGAAATGTCAGAGGGTGGGTGATAGGCGGGTAAGGGTACCGAGAATGGTTAAATATAGGAAATGTCAGAGGGTGAGTGATAGGCGGGTAGGGATACCGAGAATGGTTAAATATAGGAAATGTCAGAGGGTGGGTGATAGGCGGGTAGGGATACCGAGAATGGTTAAATATAGGAAATGTCAGAGGGTGGGTGATAGGCGGGTAAGGATACCGAGAATGGTTAAATATAGGAAATGTCAGAGGGTGGGTGATAGGCGGGTAAGGGTACCGAGAATGGTTAAATATAGGAAATGTCAGAGGGTGAGTGATAGGCGGGTAGGGATACCGAGAATGGTTAAATATAGGAAATGTCAGAGGGTGGGTGATAGGCGGGTAGGGATACCCAGAATGGTTAAATATAGGAAATGTCAGAGGGTGGGTGATAGGCGGGTAAGGATACCGAGAATGGTTAAATATAGGAAATGTCAGAGGGTGGGTGATAGGCAGGTAAGGATACCGGGAATGGTTAAATATAGGAAATGTCAGAGGGTGGGTGATAGGCGGGTAAGGATACCGGGAATGGTTAAATATAGGAAATGTCAGAGGGTGGGTGATAGGCGGGTAAGGATACCGGGAATGAGGGTTGAGTAAATGTAGATGTTGAGAGTGTTGGGAGAATAATTGGAAGTTAGTGTGAAAGGTGGTGTCTGTTGACCCTACATTTAAACACCTGGAGATTGTAGCTTTCGGGAAAGCAAACATGTGAAAGGGAATTCCACAGGCGGGAAGCGCGAGAAAAGAAGCTGTTGGAGTAGAAATTATGGTTACATCTTATCTGTTTAACTGTAAAAGCCTGGGACCTAGTTGCTAATCTAGTATCTCGTGTAAATTCGTGCCTAGACGGCACCAATGATCTAAATTCATCGGAGTAGAAGACGTGAAAGTACTTGTAGAAGAGGCACAGGGAAGCCACATCACGCCGGTGAGAGAGTGGTTGCAGCCGGTCTGCCAAGTCAGTATCAACCACGTTAAAGATTTTTTCGATTAAAGAAGCCCAAGGAGAGTAGCAGGGGCACCCGACCAGATGTGGCAGCAGTATTCAATACACGGGCGGATGGTAGATTTATATATATGCAGAATAGATTCAGACGGGAAAAACTTCCAGGCCCTGCATAGAGAGCCGACATTCATAGCGGCGGATTTGGCAATGGATTCGATATACTCATTCCATTTGAGGTCCGCAGAAAGTATAAGGCCAAGGAGGCGTAGTGTTTTACTCTCTGGGAGGCTAGCCTGTCCCATGCTAATGGGGGGTAGATGCGATTGTCTATGGTGGTTAGTTGATAACAGCTTCGTTTTAGAAGCATTGACATTTACTAGCCATTTCCTACACCAGGCCACTACGGATTGGAGGTCCTTTTCAAGCTCAGCAGCGAGGTTCGCTTTGTCGCCCACACCGGGTTTTTGATCGAGGCGAGAGAAGGTTGTAGTGTCATCGGCGTACATGCCTACTTGGGATCTAATGGTATCGGGGAGATCATTAATATAGATCAGAAAGAGCGTGGGACCTAGGATAGAACCTTCAGGGACGCCCGCGTTCGTATGGTAGTTTTGGGAGGCATGCCCATTTAATACTACCTTCAGTGTGCGGTTAAAGAAGAATGACTGGATGAGGTCAAACAGATGTCCAGTTATACCTTAGCTCCGCAGTTTGCATAAAAGGCCAGCGTGCCTGACCTTGTAGAACGCTTTGGAGATATCCAAGGCAACGGTTCGAGCTTCGCCATTACTGGAACAGTAGCAGAAACTCGACATGAAGCAAGCGGACAACATAAGATGTTTGAAAGAAACAGCTTACCTTGTTGTTTTGTAGATTTTCAGCGATTTTTTTAAGTATTTCATTTAATGTCGAGTCATCAGGAGAGAATACGCACCGTTTCGGGGCCTTCCTCTCGACGGCTTTTTCGCGTATCAGCCCCCCTCAATGATGTGAGGCCCCCTTATCTGAATTGCATTTAAAAGACTGTTCAATACACAACAAATAATTTAGCGTTTCCTGTTTTGAGTGTTTTGTTAAAAAAAAAATGAAAGAACAAATTTACCATAAAATAACTATTTTTTTTAAAGATAATATTGCATAAATAAAAGACTTAATTGATTACAGAAAATCTATTTGTATAATGAAATCAGAAAGCAATTTCAGCATTTTACAAAATTGCGTATGAGCAATGTCGGAAAATACATTATAAAGTTATGAATTTCAGAGAAACTATAATTTTGTTGATATTAACAAAATTGAATTTTTTTTTTGGTACATGTACAATTTATTTCACAGAAGATTAAGAAAATACTTATTACGCTTTGATATAATAATAGATATTACCAGTACACATAGTTTTAATAATTAAAAATCAACTTAGACTATCAAAAACAGAAAATTAACTAAAAGGATGATTTGGTGTGTTAATTACTTAATGTGAAAAGGTGGTAATTAAAAAGAAAAGATATCTGATATCCCTGTGGTATTCAGTAGAATTTTTAAATCGCTACAATCTATTTCTTTCAAAAATGTTCATATTCTTGACAATAAAATCTACCATTTTGTCAGTATGTAAGACGCACGGGTATATAAGACGCACCTCAGTTTCAGCAGAGCAAATCAAGATTGTGTGTGTGTGTATATGTGTGTGTACTGAACAATATAGCAAAAATAGGTACGTTTGTTGTCGTATCCCGCGACCTAATAACGAAATTTGTTGCCTTTAAACCCTTGACCATTACTCAGTTGGTCTTTTCTGTTTACAATGGACACAGGAGCATTTAAAGTAATTTTAATTATTTTTAAACAAATTTAAAACCCTTCTAACATTTTCGAAATTTTGTCAGAAAGTTTTGTTTTGATTTGTGTTAGCGGCTAAAGAAACGTTACGACTGTTTTACAATGGAAACGTAACGATTGCATCACTCACTTTGTTTCTGTGACAAACACATTAATTTGGAATTTCTCGTAAAAATCAAATAATTGTCGGATTTTAATGAAACTATCACTACTATTAATTTGGAGATTAACAAAGATGGCCGACCAAGAAGGTCAGTTATCAAGTTTTTGGTTGCTGAAGGGTGCAAACCAGTTGAAATTCATAGGAGAATGTCAACTGTGTATGGTGCTCATGTTTCAGCCAAAAAATATCTACAAGTGGGTTAAATTGTTTAAAGAAGGACGGAGCATTGTTGAGGATGAAAACAGGCCTGAGAGGCCTACAGAAGTGAGGTCTCCTGAGGTGATCGAATCAGTCAATAACCTCATTCAGTCTGACAGAAGGGTGACAGTGGATGACATTACAAGGACTTTGAGCCTATCTGTTGAACAAACGCAGGGGTCATCAGTCATATGGAGTCGTCTTGCATCAAGACAACGCAAGGCCTCACGCAGTAGCCCAAACGGTGGAGACCATCAACGAGCTGGGCTTGAAACTGCTCCCTCATCCCTCTTACATCCCAGACCTTGCCCCTTCAGACTTTCACCTGTTTGGTTCCTTCACGAGAGGCACGAAGTTTGAAAGTGACGATGAAGTCAAAAGTGCTGTGAGCGATTGGCCGAGACATTAGTCCAAAGATTTTTTGGCTGGGGGAATATGGAAGCTTGTGCACAGATGGAAAAAGTGCGTGACACTGCTGGGAGACTATGTTGAAAAATTAAAACAAGTAAGCTTCTATATGTATTAGAACTCCTTATATCAAAAATATACATTATTTATTGAATGACCCTCGTAAGGTACAAGGAAATTTTAAAATGTATTTTTACTAAAAAAAAAAAAACGAGTTTTATATGTCGTCAAATACGATAATATTATTAAATATTTCCTCTTCTGTGGGACAATGTTTTGTCTGCTATATACAAAAGTGACGTTTTAATATCTTTACAGATCATAGTGTAAAGGTTTGGTAAATTTATCAAATGTTTGGCATCCCATTTCATCCAGACAATTTTGAGGAATTATGATTTCAAGTTGTGTTCTTTGCTTTCAACATTTAGTTTTAAAAGTGATTTTTTTTTCACAATATTGAAATTTATCAATAACTTTTCGGACTTTTATAAAATATCAATCTCCAGATCTTTGTCTAAACTTTGCAAATTCATTTTTTAAATAGTCAGTGGTAAATTCAGCAAGCATAACAAAATTAATTTAACTTTCTGTGACAAAATTCTTAATAATGGTAATAATAATAATAATAATAATAATAATAGATAGATAGATAGATAGATCTTAATGAAAAAGCATGGTAATAATAATAATAATAGATAGATAGATAGATAGATAGATAGATCTTAATGAAAAAGCATGGTAATAATAATAATAATAATAATAGATAGATAGATAGATAGATAGATAGATAGATAGATAGATAGATAGATCTTAATGAAAAAGCATGGTAATAATAATAATAATAATATATAGATAGATAGATAGATAGATAGATAGATAGATAGATCTTAATGAAAAAGCATGGTAATAATAATAATAATAATAATAATAATAGATAGATAGATAGATAGATAGATAGATAGATCTTAATGAAAACGCATAGTAAATGATTTTAAGCAATTTTCAAAGAATGATAGAATAACATGTATAGGATCTATCTAAATGACGCTGTTTTGTCGGATGATACAATCTGTTCAAGAGATTGCAATGAAAGATATCAGCAGACTCGGTAATTTGCATGTCTTTACAATTCAATGCGACAAAAATCAACAATACAAGAAATTAACATCATCTAAATTCACATAATGCGCACGAACGTCCTGTTTCGTATCAAAAGTAATTAAATATCCACCTGCACAGAGATACTTTATTATTTGACTGGTTCTTGGCTCTTTACCCTACCACGACGTGTGACCTGTAGTTTCCGAGAAGAGACCGTCTTGTCAGTAAACATTTCCGTGCGAAGTTCGTGATAATCTAATTCAATATTAACGGATTACTTGTTTTTGGAGTATGCTTCCCTTTCGGTCTGCTAAATAATGGTGGGAGGAGGCTTTGACATTTATCATTTATCAAATTGTCGCCGCACAAATACTAGGACCATGGCTCGGATATTCCAAATTTACTTTTTTCATTTAATTCGTTTTCATTTTTACGTACTTGCCGATTAAGGCAAAAATATAAAGCGTTATTCATTAACGAGTGTAACCCTGCCGGCAAAAATAACGGTAAGATATTTGAGCTGATTATATGTATTGTGTATCTGGGAAACAATCTCTTTTAATTATGCAGATTTAATTGAAAATGACAGACAATGTATTATCGGTAAGCCTTTTACAGGATTTTTCCTGTGTTCTTATGATTGTTTTATTTTCAAAACTCATATTATGTAACAATAGTCCAAAGGTTTTGTATTTTGGAGCGCTTTCGAATATACTTTATCATTATGAAGGATGAACTTTGTTTTGTTTGCAAATAAATATGTCTAAAATTTACGTATATATGATCACACCTTGTCTGTCATATTCAGTGAAATCTGCATATATATAGCCACAGGATCAAAGTAAATACATGAACTAGATCCACTAACAACAGACATCAATCAATTAAATGACAGCCAACCATAAAACTAACCACTCCAAATGCCGCTCTCTTAGAAATTCTAACCAAAGATATACCCGACCGATAAAGCGTACATTCCAACAGATAATACCATTAATCAACACTTTCACACTTACACACCAGGTTCTTCAAAAGTCTAACGGTCAAAACGAATGACACATTCACTTAATTATCAACAACCCCAACCAACCCTCACGACAACAACGAACCAAATATAAACAGAGAATGATTCCAAACTCTTACACTGTAGTTCTCCCGATGAGGTGTTTGAGTCCAAACACTGAAACAACTATATGATTGTAGAGAAGAGGACATATATAGAAAAAATTATGTACATGTTCTAAAACTTAATTTATAATAAATATTCGCAGCTCTATACATCATATATCGAGCACTATTTTAAATTAATATTTTGGACGGGAAAAAAATTTTCTTTTCTCTCCTCATTCTATACTCAATCAGATAGATAGATAGATAGACAGACAGACAGACAGACAGATAGATAGATAGATAGATAGATAGATAGATCCATGTCTTTATTATAATAGAGAAGAGATAGATAGATAGATAGATCTTAATGAAAACGCATGGTAATAATAATAATAATGATAGATAGATAGATAGATAGATAGATAGATAGATAGATAGATAGATCCATGTCTTTATTATAATAGATAGATAGATAGATAGATAGATCTTAATGAAAACGCATGGTAATAATAATAATAATGATAGATAGATAGATAGATAGATAGATAGATAGATAGATAGATAGATGGATAGATAGATAGATAGATCTTAATGAAAACGCATGGTAATAATAATAATAATGATAGATAGATGGATAGATAGATAGATAGATCTTAATGAAAACGCATAGTAAATGATTTTAAGCAATTTTCAAAGAATGATAGAATAACATGTATAAGATCTATCTAAATGACGCTGTTTTGTCGGATGATACAATCTGTTCAAGAGATTGCAATGACAGATATCAGCAGACTCGGTAATTTGCATGTCTTTACAATTCAATGCGACAAAAATCAACAATGCAAGACAATTAACATCATCTAAATTCACATAATGCGCACGAACGTCCTGTTTCGTATCAAAAGTAATTAAATATCCACCTGCACAGAGATACTTTATTATTTGACTGGTTCTTGGCTCTTTACCCTACCACGACGTGTGACCTGTAGTTTCCGAGAAGAGACCGTCTTGTCAGTAAACATTTCCGTGCGAAGTTCGTGATAATCTAATTCAATATTAACAGATTACTTGTTTCGGGAGTATGCTTCCCTTTCGGTCTGCTAAATAATGGTGGGAGGAGGCTTTGACATTTATCATTTATCAAATTGTCGCCGCACAAATACTAGGACCATGGCTCGGATATTCCAAATTTACTTTTTTCATTTAATTCGTTTTCATTTTTACGTACTTGCCGATTAAGGCAAAAATATAAAGCGTTATTCATTAACGAGTGTAACCCTGCCGGCAAAAATAACGGTAAGATATTTGAGCTGATTATATGTATTGTGTATCTGGGAAACAATCTCTTTTAATTATGCAGATTTAATTGAAAATGACAGACAAGGTATTATCGGTAAGCCTTTTACAGGATTTTTCCTGTGTTCTTATGATTGTTTTATTTTCAAAACTCATATTATGTAACAATAGTCCAAAGGTTTTGTATTTTGGAGCGCTTTCGAATATACTTTATCATTATCAAAGATGAACTTTGTTTTGTTTGTAAATAAATATGTCTGAAATTTACGTATATATGATCACACCTTGTCTGTCATATTCAGTGAAATCTGCATATATATAGCCACAGGATCAAAGTAAATACATGAACTAGATCCACTAACAACAGACATCAATCAATTAAATGACAGCCAACCATAAAACTAACCACTCCAAATGCCGCTCTCTTAGAAATTCTAACCAAAGATATACCCGACCGATAAAGCGTACATTCCAACAGATAATACCATTAATCAACACTTTCACACTTACACACCAGGTTCTTCAAAAGTCTAACGGTCAAAACGAATGACACATTCACTTAATTATCAACAACCCCAACCAACCCTCACGACAACAACGAACCAAATATAAACAGAGAATGATTCCAAACTCTTACACTGTAGTTCTCCCGATGAGGTGTTTGAGTCCAAACACTGAAACAACTATATGATTGTAGAGAAGAGGACATATATAGAAAAAATTATGTACATGTTCTAAAACTTAATTTATAATAAATATTCGCAGCTCTATACATCATATATCGAGCACTATTTTAAATTAATATTTTGGACGGGAAAAAATTTTTCTTTTCTCTCCTCATTCTATACTCAATCAGATAGATAGATAGATAGACAGATAGATAGATAGATCGATAGATAGATAGATAGA